>PVKA01006141.1:0-85529 GCA_004027165.1 Ctenomys sociabilis | reverse complement strand
GGCCGCGCTGTCTCTGGCCGGTCTCTGGAGCTGTTTTAATTCTTAAAAATGCTCATTTATTTATTTTTTATTTGGCATAAGGTGTCACTACACAGCGCAGACTCATAGTGATCCTCCTACCTAAGCCTCCTCAGTCCTGGGACCACAGGCATGCCACACCATGCCTGTCTCCATGGCCAGCTCAGTGCAGGGCTGGCATGACGTATTGGTACCAGGAATCAAACCTAGCTTCTGTGCTTACAGGTGGGATCTTAGACCACCAAGCTATCTCCCTGGCCCCATGATGTTGCAGGTTAGCTCAGTTGTTTAAGGAGTGTGCTTAAGCAAACTCAGTCAGGCACAGGAGACTGTGGTTCGATCCCCAGCACCAAATGCCACTCCAGCCTGCCCTTAAGGCAGCCTGAGCCAGCCAAAAAAAAAAAAAATCCTTCCCATGATGTTTATTTAGAAACACTGTGAAGTACTTAGGCTTGCTAACACACTTATCTTACTTTATGTGATAGAATATTTTCTTCTGTTAATCTCGTTTAAGCTATATAAAGACATGAAACATTCTTGATAACCAAATATTTACATTATATTCAGTAATACTGGTTTAGTTATTTTTCATCTCTCACTTTAAGTTTCTTCAACAGGAGAATTTTGCTTTAGAACTAACTTGTTTTCTTCCTTATGTGATTTGGGCAGCAGGCTGAGTAAATTATTATATTTATCATCATAAAAATGTTGTACTACAAAAATTATAAAGACAAACAAACAAACAAACAAAACTGACCAATTAAGCTCCTGGGCCAATAGACTCCAGTTAGAAAGAAAGATCAAGGCCAGGGAGATGGCTCAGTAGAATTAGCATTTCTCTGGCAAGCACAAGAGCCTGAATTCAATCCCAGCTTCCGGAAAAAAAAAAAAAAAAAGAAGAAGAACGAAGATCTAGAACCAATCATCTGTTGCTATGTCTGTCCAGTACGATAGTTCATTATATTTTCATTTAGTCATGAAAATATTTTTGTTTTCCTAGAATTAACTAGAATGTCTGCGAAGGATTCCGACATTGAATTTAGGTAACTCGATTAGAATCATTGTCTGATGCAGACAAGACCAGTAAGATTCTGTCCCTAGGATTTGTGAACTTGGGACAATACAATGGAGCCCTTACTTCCTCAGTTTCATGTAGGAGGGAATTTAAATGCTGACTCTTAGTACCTTCATGCATAGTTATTATGGAAAACTTCAGCAGAATCAGAGCAAAGTGAAACACTTAACCTCAGCTCTTAGGCTATGGATATAGCTCAACAGCATGAGTGCCTGCCTGGCAAGTGTGAGGTCCTGTGTATGATCCTTAGTGCCCTCTGCTCTTACATTTGATGTTAGTCAATAAAGTATCCAAATTTTCTAGACACAGTTCAAGCTCTTTTATGTTATGCACAGCAAAAACAGTCCTGATCATATACAAGTATGCTGGTTTTTCAGTTAAATTGTCACTAAGACATTAATTGTACTAATGGAATAAGTATATCATTTACATGGTATTTTTATCTTCATACAATGTTAACTATTAAAAGACTAAATGCCATTATCATTTAAGATGATATTTTACATTATTGACATTTATATGAGTAGCAATTACTGGGTTAACAAATTATGTTATTAGGAAAAAAGAAAAGTTTACACAAAAACTTTCAGAGAACTTTGATGGAGACCAGAAAGATAAAATTTTAAGTATAAAATGATTAACCTAAATATAGTAAAGGCATAATTATATCTTACATTATGTTTTACTAGAATTATTAATTATCTCATTTACTTACTAAGTAACGAGATATATAGGGATAGAACATCCAAATTTCAGTGTTCTTTTTAAATATGTATTCTGTCAAAATGCAGAAGGAAAATTGTAGAAAGGATGGGCTGAGGACAGTCAGCTAAATACAGGAATGTAGCTTATATACCAAATTAAGAGATAATTTAAACCATGCAGTTAGTTAAGCTTAGAAATACAAAAGCAAACAGAGGAAGAAAGATAGAGTTGTAGGAAAAGAATGGGCAGATAAGGACTCTTCCTCCCAGGAACAATCTTCTTAGGCCAGAGCAAATTGCCTCCTTTGAACTGGGTTTCATTTAAACTTGGCCAGCGGAGTAATTGATTTTCTTTAAACTCTATATTAGAAAGTCTCAACCACAGCTGGTTATTCTGAACCCATGGAGCCATCCGTGATGGATGATCACTTGATAACTAAACAAGTTCTCATTGTCTGCTCATCTTTCTGGTACCTGGATGAGGCAAACACTGACAACTCACTGGAGACACTTCCTAGAAAACCAGGACCTACTTTGTTGTTTATATTTCCAACAAAAAAATCTTATAAATTCCCCCTTTGGTCAATGAATTCATTTTTGGCTTTGTGAGAAAAGCTCTGGTTTATAGGATTATTTAAAATTAACTGTCCTACTCTGAATACTGTGCCCACATATCCATTTTACAGCATGGAGCTCACAGTCTAGTAGTGATATAGAGGAAAAATGATCTCGGAGGATGACCTCCAAATGATACAGGGAAAAAACTGAAACTCCCAACCTGAAAGGTACTTGGGGCAAGTTCATGTTCACTAAAACTGAAGAATGAATTTTAGGAGTAAACGGAGGTTATGAGTACAATATATTTATGGGGGGAAATAAAGCTCTTGACCAAGAGAAGGACACAAAGGGGGCCCAAATAGGTGGTCCTCAGGAAGCTCTCTTCTAGGGACTTTTATAGAGGAAAACTATGCAGTGAGGTGGGCTCTAATGTAGTGGAGAACATGGGAACTCAGGTGGGCATGAGACAAGATAAGACTATGATCAACCAATGATATTGCAAGTACTGTTGCTCAGGTAAAATTGATTAAATTCAGTACCAGATGAAGAAGCAAATCAAGTAGCAAATGGGCATGATATGGATCAGGGTCTCTTCTTGTTGGGGGTTGGGTTAAAGACTCACTTGGGCTCTTTCAAGGTGATTGATACCTATTTAGAATATCAATCACTGATGCCCATCCCTAGGGAAGTATGTGCCTGAATATGTTTACTGTTGTCTAGAGGTGTAGCCCAAAGCTGGAGTGTCTGTTTCTTCCAAAGTTGAAAAGACACCTTGTCTTCCATAATGTCTCCTTGAGGGCCAGGCCTTGTCTGACTGCCTATCGTATTTCTATCTAATTCAGCTGCTTACAGCAGTAGAACAAAAACATCAGCCAAGGTAATTTAATAAAACCCACAGTATGTAAATGATGACTAATCCTATGAGGAGGGGAAAAATAAAAGGAAAGACATCAATAAGCTTGGAAGGAGTTGCAGGGAAACAGCAATGAAATTTTACAGAAGAGGGCCAAGTCTGAGAAAGTAATAGCTAGCATCATAAAAGGCTGCCAGGCTGAAGAAATACTTAGTAAACTTCTGCAGTAGGAGAATGACTGGTGCTTTTGTGGAATAAGGAAGAGGGTGATTTAGCTGGGAGAGATTAAACAAGAGATACAGTAGTAGGAGATGAGGTTTTCTTTGGCTCACAGTTTGTAGAGATTTCATTCTGTAGTTGGTGGCATGGCAGGAATCAATTATTTATCAGGGGAGGAGAAAGAATATACATATACATCAACATGCATATATGTATACATTATACATCTATGACCTATATAAATTGACCACATGCACTGCCCACAATGACCCTTCTATTCCCACCAGACTTCACCTCCTATCAGTGAAATAATCCAGCAGCACATACCCATAGTCCAGTTACCTTCCAAAAGCCCCACCTCTGAATGCCTAAGGCTTTCTGGAGCTCTCCAGATACAAGCCTAAGTAATACGTAGCTTCACTTTTCCTTAACAATTCCTAACTCTATAGATATTTAATGGAGTAAAACAGCAATGATGTCTTACGCTAATAAGAATATGCAAACACTTTCCTGGTGTAGATGAAAGGAGACAGAGTGCAGAACACTGGACAAAGCCCTGGCTTCACTGGAGATATGAGCGACATTAATATTTTATGGACCCTATTGGGGCAGGTAGGTAGATGTGTACGTTCTCTTTCACATGCTTGCAGTTCCTAAATGAATCAAAGGCAAATGGCTAGGATCTGAAAATGATAATGAGGGTAACAGTGATAGACATCTGAGAAGAAAGCACAGTATAGGTCTTAGGGAAAGAGCATTATCACATGTGATGTAAAAGTCCAGTTAGTTGTGAATCTCAGGTCATGTCTGTTAGCAGGACAGTTTACCAGCTGTCATGGTCAGCTGAGGTGGATACAGTTCAGATGGGTGGAGAGTACTGATAACTAGGATTGGGCTTCAATTAGGTAAGAGATTAGAGATCTGGGGAACAGAACAAGAGAGAATGTCATAATGAGCATACAGTCTTAAGAAAACTAAAAGCCTGATGGAGGTATGTTTGAGAGAGACAGAAAAGTTTCTAATAACTTCCTGTGTGAAATATTTATGTAAATGGAAAATCACTGGCTTTGAAAGGAAAACAGAATTTATAACAATGATTTCCAAAGGTCTTTATGATTTGCTCTTTAAGACAGTAGTCTCATAATCTCTTGTGTTCTTTGTGTTTTATTTGTTCCTGCTTCAAAATGACAGGAGAAAAACGCCACATCAATTCAGAGGTTTGGGGATTTTCTTTTTAATATTGTGCAATATTATAAATCATTAAAAATATTTCTTGATGTAATGAACTGTCCATTCTTGGCCATGTCTCCAAGTACTTTTGGAATTCTCTCTAGTAAGCAGACACCATTCAGAAAGAAATGGGAACAAAAAATATAATTTTTCTTTTTCATGATTACCCTAGGGCCTGGGGGAGCTCTGCAGCTTTTGTGTTTTCTAGAAGTGCATTTTTTATAGTTTGATATAGTTAAAAGCACAAACTCTGGAGTAAGACTGCCTTTGCTACCAAAGCAGAATTATATTATATTTCTCAAGATACTTAACAGATCTAATCTTCTTTCTCCATATAAGGTATGTCTGAAGGGCCAGCCAGCTAGCGCAGCAGACTAAAGTTCCTACTTAGGCAGACTGCAGCAGTAGGTGTGTGTTGGGGGGCAGGGATTAATCCCCAGCATGCTGTACTGGCTCCACCCCTGCTGAGTGCTGAGATGGTGGCTGAGACTGGGTATGGTGGCACATGTCTCTAATCCCAGTGCTTCATAGGCTGAAATCAGGAGAATCACTATGAGTCAGATCTACGTAGTGAGACCCCCTGTAATAAAATTTAAAAAATAAATAAAAAATGAAAATAAGAAAGGATATGCCTGAGTCTATCAAAGTCTTAGTCAAAAGTCAAGTCAACCAGAAAGGACAACGTCTGACTTCTCTGGAGATCAAACTATGTGGTTCAGTTCTTTTGTATTTTGCTAATTTGCTTTCATTGTTGGTGACATTATTGCTGAAGCAAATGTGTACACATACACAGACTACTGACACAGCACTGAATGAGTCTCAGCATTCTCTTGGCCTGGAAGTGATCGTGGCCCATAAATCAGGTGCAGAAACCCTGTTTTTGCGCTCCAGTAGGATGACATATCTCTCCTTCACCATTATTTTTATGTACTCATTCCTCTTCTAGGAAGATTAAAGATTTTTTGCCAGAAAAGTTATGCATGATTTCTTTCTTATATCACCACCACCTCAGGGAAAGCCCAGCTCACAGGAGCTTAACACATCAGAAATGAATTCATGTAGACAGCATCTGAATTCAGGGTGAGAACTTTTCATAACGTATGGTATTTATAATTAAGGGCCAAAGATGTCATTCATGTGAGATTAATCACTCTGACGAAACATCATTTGACTGTTCTTCAAGTGCCTGGAGTTTTGTTTTATTTGTTAGGTTTTCTTTTAGTTTGTGTTTGCTTTGCCTTGCTTTACTGTCTGGGTGAGTGACACAGGTTTCCTCTCAATCCATTCCCAAGCCTGGGCTTGTGCCATGATCCATCTCAGCACTAAAAACTAGCCTAGACCAGCTCTGCCTTTTATTTATTTTGTTTTATGAGGTCCTGCCACTGTTGAGCTTTTTAACTTCCAGCTCTCAATCTTTCCTGCTTAGCACACTCAGGATTCTCAGCCTTATGTTTTCCCATCAATACTTGCTTTCTTAAAAGAAGGATCAATAGAATATTTGAGAACAATTTCTTCATGATATTGTCAGTGCAAACAACTTGTACCTAAGCTTTCAGGATATTTATTAGTAAGATTCAAACATCTAAAACAGTGACACAGTTTAGATTCAAACACCTAAAACAGTAAAAAATGAATGGTTATCTGCATTCTTTCTTGAAACCGCATATTTTCCAAGTGGCAGGTATCAATGATTTTTTTTTTTTTTGGCAGAACTGGGGATTGAACTCAGGCACTTGTGCTTGCCAGGGAAGTGCTTATTCCACTGAGATATCTCCCCAGCCATGATTTTAAGGAAAAAGACAATTTTAAGATATTTGACAGGGATTTTATAATTGTTTTTACTTGCCACTGTTGAAAATTGCATGATGCATTTCCATAAGCAAGCACACGAGTAGGTATGTATACCAAATACGTAGAGTACATCCATTATTTTTCATAGTATGTTGAGAATACATGAGCACTGCCTCCTAGTAATATGCAATAGGTAGATTATAAACATGACAGTGAAATTTAATTAAAAGTATTTTGTTGATTTTTCCATTTTTTGAGAAAGACAGACACACAACACATATTTGAGAACAGTAACTCCATGTAATCCTTTTGTTAAAGCTAATTTGAAATCTAAGCAATTAAGTTATGCATAATTCTTTATGATGTTAAATTTTAAAATAAGGGGATATAAATAATAAATCAAAAATCAAGTCAATTTATTGCTCTAGATGCAATCATAGTCCCCTTTGTGTTGGTCATTCAAATATCTAAATGGCATGATGAAGTCACATAAATTAAAATACGATTTTAGAAAGTAGACAATGGAGTTGGAGGGATGGCTCAGTGGAATAAACACTTCCCTGGCAAGCACAAAGGTCTGAGTTCAATCCCCGGTTCCACCAAAAAAGAGTAGACAAGAGCCTGTCTTTTAGCTACCCAAAACTCATAGAAAATTCAATCATTCCTTTCTTTTATGTTTTTCTTTCCTTCTTACCTTTAATATTGCCTGTCCTTGTCTTCTTCCTACTTCCCTGGCCATTTATAATCATTCTACATTTTATGATTTTCTTATATTTTTACCTAGAAAATTTTGGAGTCTTCCTGAGTTTTTTCTGCATACTTGGTCATCTTTAAGCATTTCCTTCATTTACACCATGTATAGTGTCTTAGATACTTTTTTTCATTGTGGAGACAAAATATTTGGTACCCAAAGTTAAGGGAGGAAAGTTTCACTGAACCTCATGGCTCTAGAGGTTTTAGCGTGCATGTGATTAATTAAACTGGAGGGTGCACGGCAGAGGGTATTGCCAAGGTGAAATGGTTTGTAGCTGGCAGAAGGCAGCAATGCACCAAAGTAGCAGGGAATCAGCAGCAGGTCTGTTCCTTTATCCCCCATCTAGGCTACCTGCCCTGTGGATGGCATTCCCCATATAGCCAGAATGAGTCTTCCCATTATCCATACCCAAAACGATGCCAGAGCAATCAGTGAGCTGATTTAGTCACCATGCACTTGTAATCCCAGCCTCCTACCCCCTAGAGCCAGCCATACATAAAATGCCACACCTGAGACCACGTGAGGTTTAGTTGGGATACCTAGACACAAGCCACAACATATACATTTACAATTCACAAGAGCATTAATGTATGTTCAATGTTGCTAGATGCATTTTGTTTCTACATATTTATTTCACAGAAAGCTGATCATTGAACCCTTTACCCTTCGCCTAATATTCATTTATCTGGACTAAATACTGAGTGTCCTCAGAGTCAAGTTTGACCATATGGCTTACTTCTGACAAATGGAAAGCACTATGGTCCCCTAGAGCCCAATCTAGATGTCCCCTAGATTTCCCCTCAAAGCCTTGTAGGTAAGGTCATTAGGCCATCAGGCCATGATTCTCATCGGTGAGCTGATCCACTGATGAGATTTTAGTTAAATGTGGTGTTGGGAGGTGGAACCTTGTCAGATCTGGTGGTCTCCGGCATGTGGCCTGCAAGGTTCTGTCCTCCTTCCTCCACACTGCTTCCTGTTGCTCACCATAATCAATCATCTGCTGCCCTGCTCCTCTATGGCACTATCTGACTACAGGTTGAAGCCTTTAAAAACCATGAGCCAAAATAAACCCTGGGTCCCTTAATTTGGAGGTGTGCAGCATTGCATCTCAGCCAGAAGGAGAAAATAAATACAGAAAGTGTCTTTTTGGTGCTTCTTTCAGGTCCAGCTTATAAACACGTATCACTTACATCTTCTCATTGAGCTTTTTAACTTCCTTCCACCTTTTCATCTGTAGTCACTACTGTGTTGCAATATAAATGGAAGTTCTATGCCCTGTCAGGCACAAATCCTGGAGTTCTCCCACACTCACCAGCCCTAGTACACTGTACCAGGGTAACTCCCTCTTGACCTCAAGATTTCGGGAAGAATTCAGAACCTATGAGAACCCAACCCTGACCTTCTCAGTCTGGTAACATAGCCCTCCACTGTAATCCACCGTCATCCTGTCCTTCCATTACCAAAATTATCATCTTATATTTATTTTCTTTGTTTTCACATAAGAGCAAGTTTCTTAAATATTATATTTATGTAGTTTTAGCAATAAACACATATATCTATATATTAAACTGGTAATATATATATATGTTATCAAACATATATATGTTAATTTGATTTGATAATCAAATTTGTAATAATCACATACATGAGATGTGACAACAAATATGATTGTATAAGTTCTTTTAGAAATCATTTCAGTAAAATACACATTGCAATTAATTCTGCTTAAAATACTTCCCTCAATTTGGATGTATTTATGCTATTAATCTTACTTTTTTCCTTTTTATTATCATGTATTTGCAGTATATAATGTTGACTTTTTATGAGGAATAGATACGTGCACCTAACACAGCTCAATTTAATTTTTCGTCCCTGTCTTCTCTTCCTTCACTGTCTTTTGGTCCCCTCTCTTTTGCAAGGAAATATATGTTTCCCCCTATCTTTTACTTTATTCTTTATTTATATAATCTTTGTTTTCTCATACAAGAAAAACCATGTGATATTTAAGCTTCTAGGAGACAGCACGGCCGACTCTGCCAGGAGACAGTGCGGCTGACTGCACCATCCTCCTCAATCCTGCCGACGCCCGCCCTGCTCCAGAGACCTCCCGGGACAGCGTGGCTGACTCCAGCAGCCTACTCAGCAGCCTACCTGATCCTACCCACGCCACCCAGCCAGAGAACCGCATGAGACAGCGGCTGACTCCAGCGGCCTCCTGAATCCCGCCCCGAGCTCTCCCAGCGAGTGGGAATTTCCACGACTCAACAGGCTTCCAAGATCAGTGAGAGTGTGGTGAGTCTGAGGGAGAGCCATTGGCTTCTTCCGACGCGTGCTACCCGGACCCCAGCCCCCAAGCCCTTCAAGTCAGTGACTGGCCTGAAACCTCAGGACCCACTCACCAGCACCTCCCTGTATCCCTTGCCCTAAAGCCAGCGAAACGAGTGGGAATTTACCCAATTCTCTGGGCATCAAAGTTCAGTGAGTGTAGAACTCCAGGCCCCCTGTGCCAGAGAGACATTTCCCAGGGATTCCCTGCCCGCCCCGCAGGGCCCAGTGAGAGCTCCAGGCACACTGTGCCAGAGAAACATTTCCAAGTGATTACCGGTCCCAGACCCAGTACAGGTCGGCCTGGAGTGAGAACTCCAAGCCTGCCACGCGGGAGGGACATTTCTCAGCAATCCTTGGTCCCACACCACGGACCAAAACCCAGCACAGCCTGGCCTGTGAGTGAAGGCTCCAGGCCTGCTGCACCGGAGGGACCTTTCCAAGCCTTCTCGGGTTACAGCCTGTAGACCCAGACCCAGCACAGGCTGGCTACTCAGTGAATAAGATCATCCATTATCCTTTTGTGAGCCCAGAAGACCCACCAAAGCCAAGGCCTGCCCACCTGGGGATCGACCTGCCCAACACAGGAGGGCTGACCCCGGTAAGTTTCCGGGTCCTTGCCCCAAAGCCAGCTAAGAGAGGGAAGTTTCATTACTTGCTCTACATCCCAGTTTGGTACATGCTCACCTGAACAGGGAACCAACAGAGGGGAACCAAAGGAGCTGCAGCACAAAAGGAACTGAACACAACAGCTCAATCCAGGATAGGCATACCTGGAAAATCTCAAACTTAATAGACTGGCACCCAAATCTCATAACAAGCTAAGGTTATAGCTGCACCAAAGCTCTACACCAAAGGTGAAAGGTCAGAGCTGTACAAAATGACAAAGAGAAGGGGAAAAATGCAATCCCAGACCTCGACTCCATCAGGAAGGGCAGAGGACACTAGCTCAGCTGCAATGAATGAACTAACAGATACAGCAGCAAAGAAACAACAGCAGAAAGCTATAGAGGAAATAAAATGAGAAGTAATTCCCCAAATTAAAAAAGAAATATATGAATACATAGTATCTGAATAAAGAATGAATTCCAGAAACATTGGGTGGAAAAACGATGCTCCCCCAGAACAAGTGCACAGAGCACTATTCCAGCTGATATAAATGAATTAACAGCATCTGAAGCAAAGAAACAACAGCAGAAAGATCATGAGGAACTCAAAGCAGAAATAAGTTTTGAAATCAAAAAAGAACTTTTTGAATTCATAGCATCTGAAATACAGAAACAAGTCTAGAAATATACAGAGAAAACCCAACTTGGAAGAAACACATCAGAAAAAGAATGAATAACTACCTCTAAAGAAGACATAGATAAAAAAATTGAGATCAGAAATATGATGGATTCCTTGAATGAGCAATACAGAACAGAAATAGAACACATGAAACATAGTCAAAGATATGTAGAACAACTAAAAATATCAATCACTAGTCTACAAAACCATCTGAGTGAAAGCGAACAGAGTGTCAGATCTTGAATATGCCAGAGCAGCTAGTGAAAAGGTGGGAAAGGATCTCTTAAACACAACGAGAATGCAGGAAAAAATAATCCATCACCTGCAAGATGATGCCAGGATGAACAATGTGAGAATAATTGGTATCAATGAAAATGAATGAGTCAATACAAATGACATAAAAAGAATTTGGGGAGAAATAATTGCAGAAAATTTCCCAAATATGAGGAAACAATCCAACATTCAGGTCACTGAAGCATACACAACAACAAATAACCTCACCCAAGTAGAAACACACCGAGACATATAATAGTTAAGATCCCAGGAATCCAACACAAAAATAATATACTGAAAGCTTCAAGAGAGAAGAAGGAGCTCACATTCAAAGAAAAACCCATCAGAATTACAGCTGACTTCTCTACACAAACAATGAAGGCAAGGAGAGCATGGAGCAGAGTTCTTCAAGTCCTACATGAAAACAAATTCCAGCCCAGACTATTATACCCTGCAAAACTCTCTTTCAAGTTTGATGGAGAAGTGAAATACTTCCACGACAAAGAACAACTAAAGAATTTCATGATGAAAAAGCCATCCCTTCACAGGCTGCTGAAAGATGTTCTAGAGAGAGACCACAATGAGAAGAACTCCATGAATAAGAATGGAAGGAACCCACTAAACAGGCCAGACAATTAAACACAGGTTAAAAAGGACTAAACAACACCAGGTAAATATCATGACAAACATAAGTCAGCACATTTCAATCATAACCATCAATGTAAATGGACTTAATTCTCCAATTAAGAGAAATAGACTGTCACAGTGGATTAGGAAACAAAATCCAACAATATGCTGCATACAAGAAACACACTTAACTCAAAAGGTCATTCACAGGCTCAGTCAAAGGATGGAAAAGAATACTACATGCCCCAGCACCTCAAAAAAGAGCAGGAGTAGCAATTCTGTTCTCAGACAGTCTCAACTTCAAACCAAGAATGATCAAATGACAGAAAGAAGGCCACTATACATTGGTCAGGGGAAGAATTCAACAGCAAGAAGTAACACTCATAAATACTTATGCAGCAAACACAGGAGCACCCAACTATGTAATACAAATCTTAAGGGACATGAAAACCTTAATGTCTAAGAACACAATCTTAACAGGAGACCTTAACACACCCTTATCTCAAAAGGATAGGTCAACGAGACAAAAAATTAGCAAGGATGTAGCAGAACTGAACCAGAGCTTGGAACAAATGGATCTGGTGAACATATACAGAGTGTACCATGCAACCATAGCTGAATGCACATTTTTTTCAGATGCACACGGGTCGTTTTCCAAAATAGACCACATACTAGTCTAGAGGTCATGCCTAAGTATATGCAAGAAAATAGAAATTATCCCATGCATATTATCTGACCACAATGCAATGAAACTGGAAATAAATGACAAAAGAAACTAGATAAGCCCACTAAATTCATCGAAAATAAACAACATCCTACTCAGCAATCAATGGGTTTCAGAAGAAATTCAACAAGAAATTCAACAATATCTACAATTTATTGAAAATTCAAGTACTATTTACTGGAATTTATGGGATGCGATGAAAGCAGTTCTTAGAGGGAAAAATAATAGCTATGAACTCACACATTAGAAGAACAGAAAGGTAACAAATTACCACCCTAATGTTGCACCTGACAACTAGAAAAAGAAGAGCAAACAAAACCTAGAGCGCAAAGATGGGAAGAAATCGTAAAGATTAGAGCAGAAATTATTTCAATTGAGATGGAAAAAAACAGCTCAAAGAATTCACAAATCAAAAAATTCTTTCTTTGAAAAACTAAATAAAGTTGGTAAGCCTCTTGCCAACTTCATCTGAAAGAGGCAAAAGAAAATTCAAGTACAAGCGATAAGGAATGAAAAGGGTGAAATCACCATAGACCCAGTGGAAATTCAGAAGATTATCAATAGTTACCTCAAGAATCTTTACGCTCACAGAATAGAAGACACAGAAGAAATGGACAGATTCCTCGAAAGGTACAAATTACCAAAACTGAATCAAGAAGATATAACAACTCTCAAGAAGACAATAACAACCAACAAAATACGAAATGTAATAAAAAGCCTACCGACAAAGAAAAGTTCACATCCTGATGGATTCACAGCTGAATTCTACAAGAAATTTATAGAAGATATAATTCCCACATTCCACAAACTCTTCAATGAAGTTGAAAAGGATAAAGTCCTCCCAAAATCATTTCTGGAGGCAAGTATAATACTCATTCAAAAACCAGGAAAGACACAACCAAAAAGGAGAACTACAGGCCAATCTCCCTCATGAACATAGATGCAAAAATACTCAGCAAAATCCTGGCAAATGGAGTACAGCAAATCATCAAGAAGATCATACACCAAGGCCAGGTAGGATTCATCCCAGGGATGCAAGGATGGTTCAATATTCGAAAATGTATAAATGTAATACACTATATTAATAGACTGAAATGTGAAAACCACATGATCATCTTAATTGATGCAGAGAAAGCCTTTGACAAAGTCCAACACTCATTCATGTTCACAGTCCTACAGAAAACTGGAATAGATGGACTATATCTTAACTTGATAAAAGCCATCTATGACAACCCAAAAGCTCATATAATCCTAAAACTGAAACCTTTTACTCTTAAATCAGGTACAAGACAAAGATGTTCTCTATCACCCCTCCTATTCAATATAGTCTTGGAATCCTTAGCAACAGCCATTAGAAAAGAGGGAGAAAGAAAGGGAATAAGAATAGGTAAAGAAGAAGTTAAATTATCACTATTTGCAGACAACATGTTACTTTACTTTGAAGACCCCAAAAATTCCACGAAGAAACTACAAGCACTGGTAGAGAAATCCAGTAGCATAGCAGGATACAAAATTAATACTCAAAAGTCAATAGCATTCCTCTACATACATAACAAGCACACTGAAAAGGAAACAATAGAAACAATACCTTTCACAATAGCACCGCGGAAAATGAAATACCTTGGTATTCCCTTTACCAAGGAAGTCAAAGATCTTTTCATGGATAATTACAACACCCTTTAGAGGATTTCAGATAATGGAAAGATATTCCATGCTCCTGGATAGGAAGAGCCAATAACATGAAGATGGCCATACTACCAAAATTGCTGTGCAGATTTAATGCAATCCCTATCAAACTGCCACCAACATACCTCCCAGACATAGAGAAATGAATCCTAAAATTTATTTAGAACCACAAACAACCTAGAATAGCAAAGGCAATCTTGACCAATAAAGACAAGGCAGGAGGCATCACAATTTCTGACTTGAAATTATACTACAAAGCCACTGTGATAAAATCAACATGGTATTGGCAATAAAATAGCCCAAGGGATCAGTGGAATAGATTAGAAGATGCAGAGGCATCTACAAATACACTCAGCCATCTTATCTTCGACAAAGGGGCTACAAAAGCTCACTGGAAGAAAGCCTGTTTAACAAATGGTGCTGGAAAACATGGCTTTCTACATGCCAAAAACTAAAACTTGACCCAGCTCTATCACCATGCACTAAGTGAAAGTCAAAATGGATTAAAGATCTAAACATTGAAACAGAAACACTCAATCTCCTGGCAGAGTAAGTACGAGGAACTCTTGAAGACATAGGGGTAGGTAAAGAGTGCATGAACAAAAATATATTCGCACGGGAAGCACTTGAAAGAATCCAGAACTGGGATCAACTCTTCTTAAAGAGCTTCTGCACGTCAAAAGAAACTGTCAACAGAGTGAAAAGACAACCCACAAACTTTAAAAAATCCTAACTAATAAGCAATCAGACAGAGGACTACTGTCTAGAATATATAAAGAACTAAGATATAACAGGTCCCTCAAATTTAAAGACCCAATTCAGAAATGGGCATCTGAGATGAAGACACACTTCTCAGAGGACGAAATTAAAGAAGCAAATAAATATATGAAAAAATGCCCCACATCGCTAGCCATTCATGAAATGCAAATAAAAACAACACTGAGATACAATCTCACTCCAGAAAGAATGGCTATCATAAGGAAATCAACCAACAACAGATATTGGAGAGGTTGTGAAGAAAAGGGAACACTTCACTGCTGGTAGGAATGTAGACTGGTACAACCATTGTGGAGGTCAGTGTGGCGACCCCTCAAAACAGTAGGACTAGAAATCTCATTCAAGCCTACTATTCCCCTACTGGGAATTTTCCCAAAGGATTTGGAAACATTGTATCATAGTGATATATGTGTACCTATGTTTATAGCAGCACAATGTGTGATAGCAAAATCTTGGAAACAACCAAGATGTCCATCACGTGAGTAATGGTTGAAGAAGATGTGGTATTTCTATATAATGGAGTATTACTCAGCTATTAAGAATGATAAACTTGAAGCATTTATACTGAAGTGGATGCCACTTGAACATGTACTCATAAGTGAAATAAACCAGACACACATGTGTAAATATCATATAGTCTCCCTAGTATAACAAGCGAAAAGCAGAAATACAAAGGGAAACGTACAACAACAATAAAAATCAATTGAGTCAGATAAGGCAAAGTGAATGGCATATGATGCAGGATACTAATCACCTTTTCTTCTGGATGGCTAACAACCTAAGTTCACAAATCAGAGTTGGAGAAATACAAGGGCCGCAAGGACAGCCAACATTTTGGCTCTAACCTTTCAAGTTCAGTGAAGACTGAGGATGTAGGAGAACCTGTACTGCAACATCATGAAACTCAGGTGAGCTCCAAACTTTCTGAACAAGGAGATTATGGAGCCACAGAGGAAAGAGATTGAAGTTCTATAGTGTGCCTGGTGAGAGACACATGGAGAGAAAAATTTCTCTCAGGCTCTCACAGAGAGCAAACTGGTCAAGTATTGGCCGTGACTCATTCACATGGATGACACAGACAAAGGATCTACAGAATAATATACATGACTAAAAGATAAACCCTGAGGGGACTTCACTGACCTCATAAGAAACATAGAGTACATGTGTTGGTATATAAGTCTTCCTCTATCTAGCTCTTAACCATGCAACAGAAAAGTATAAAAATGAAGTATACTTCACGGGGCCATAACATTAAGCTGTGCTGTAAATGGCTATGGTCGACAACTTCTTTGAATACCTCACTATTGTTGTGGAATGCTGGACTGTGTTGGATTGTGTAGTTGAGTTCAAGCACCTAAGTTAGTTGAATGACAATGGAGTGCCCACCTTTGACAGGTGTAGACAACGGAAGGGGTATAGAAAGAAAAAATCATGATGTGTGTGTATACACAGTACAGTTAGGATAGATAACGCTTCTATATAATCCTATGAGAGGCAAGATTTGCACTAAAGGTGGTTGGATAGGATATTATGTTGGCTTCTAGTACTATGGTCATCCACTATGAAAATAATTAGTGAATTTTTGATATAATTCAGGTATAAAAAATAAGTAAACAGCTACACTCTTAATTTACTGATAAGTGACATTTGCTTTAACAATGTCTGTAAGTATAGTATCATGTATGCACCTTGTACGATACCAAAATAGTATGAAAACAGTTTGCAGTGTATTAATTTATTGAGTCTGTCTTGTTAAGGTGTCGTAAAACTGTCTGATATTTGTACTTCAATAAAATTAAAAATAAATCAAAGAAGCTTCTATGTCTGATTTAGTTCACTTAATACTATGATATCAAAATTCATCCATTTTCTTACAAATGACTCATGATTATTGCTTTTTATGGCACAATAGTATTTATTTTTGTATGAGGAACCCAATTCAGGACCTTGTACTTGCCAGGCAAGTGCTGTGACATTGAGCTGTAACTTTGGCCATGATTTTGAGAAGAAATTCATTTTTCTTTATCCACTCATTGGTGGACATATTGGCTGCATTTAACATGTACCTACGAACTCTGCTATAAACAAAGGGATGTAAACTAATAAACACCCAAAGGAAATCAGCCCAAAAATTCCTCAAAAACTGAAAATAGAAATTCTGTCCCGCCTAGATATTCCTCTTCCAATAATCATTTTGAAGGACATTAAAGATGTCCTGTTAGTCTTGCTGTTTTATTAGTATGTGTTTGCAGTATGCAGTGGTTACATCTTTTGTAGAACTGGCGTATATACACAGCCCACCTCAATTGTTTTAATTCCTTGTTATACCCTTTCTCGACCCCTTCTATCTGTAAATCCCCTTCCTACTTGAGAAAAATCTCCCTGTTTCCTAGTATCTTTCATTTTTTCCCTTTATTGCTTGCGTTTCTCACATAAAAGAAATACGTGATATGTAACCTCATGTCTGCTTTACTTCACTTAACATCATGGTCTTGGGGTGCATCTAGTCTCCTAAAAGTGGCTAAATTTATTCCTCTTTGAGGCAAGTAGCACTCCACTGTGTATAAATACCACATTTTCTTTATCTACTCAGCTGTTGGTGAGCATGTGGACTGCTTATAGGATTTAACTATCATAAATTTTGTTGCTCTAAAGATGGGCATGCATACATCACCATAACATGATGGCTTTAAGTCTTTCAAGAAGAGGCCTAAAAGAAGATCAGCTGGTTGGATTGGAGTTTCTATTTTCAGGATTTTGGAGTATCCCCATAGTGATTTCTATAGTGGCTGTATGAATTTACATTCTCATCAGCAAAGTAAAAGGATTGCGTTCTCCCTGAACCCTTCCCAGCATTTGTTATTATTTGATTTCTTGATGATAACTAGTCTTCCTAAAATAGGATGGGATCTCTGTGTTGTTTTATTGTGCATTTTTGCAATGCCCAGCAAAGTTGAACATTGACACTTTCTCAAGCAGCTTTGGAAGTCCTCCTTTGTGAGTATCTTTAAAAGCATGAAAAAAAAAATCATATGGAGACTGTTCCTGCCAAATAGCTCCTAAAGGAAAGCATATTCCTAAAATATTACAATGTGTCCTCGTCCACCTTACTCACCAGAGCTAGCACCCTGTAGCTTGTCACTCTTCCTCAAAGTCAAAATAGCCATGAAAAGTGAATAGTTTGAATCAGCTCAGGAATTGAAACAGTCATAGCACTCATGAAAGTGGACTTCCAGAACTCTTTCCAACAATGGTGCAAAAGGCAGCTAATTGTGTTCTAAGAGAGGAGTAGAATTTTCAGGGTGATTAAAGGCAATCTTTCTTTTACTGTATTTTTTATAAATTTACATTTTCATTATTATCTATTACTTATACCTTGCAGTAAGATGTGCTTTACAAAAAGTGGAAAACATTTACCTTGACCTACAGTTTATATATAGTAGCTTAATGAAAAATAAGTATTTTAATAAAACTAAATTTTAATTGTAGTTCTCTTTAAAGGTTATAGGTTACATCTGCAGATTTACATAGCTTTAATAGCACTGGCTCTTTGGTTCAACAAGAGTGAATTTCTCCAATCAATTTGCCACAAATCTTACTGAATCTAACTCCAGTATATCCTTTACATCGAATTAATTTGTACCATTTCTCCTGCTATTGCATTTATTCATATTCTGGCTTCTTGTTTGAATTCTTTGCATTATTTTGAGACTGGACATGCCTCTATCATGTCACACAGCTGACATGCCACCTGAACATTTGCATTGAGTTTTCTGCTGCGCTGCCAACTCAGCATGGCTTTCGGTTCAGTTGATTTTCCTTTTTAGTTCCTCAGGGTCTGCCCTTCCTCTGTCCCCCTTGAAACCCAAATTTTGGTAAGGATTACTAATTACGTTAGATCTTCCCAGTCAGAAACATGAGGGTCTTTGCTCAATCACTAAATGACTCTCAAATCACTTTACTGTTTTCTACCCTCTTTTATTACCTAAATTTATTTTTGCCTAAATTTTTCAAAAGTTCAGTTACAATTACCTGTGTAATTTGCCTCCCTGCAACTAAAGTACAGTGTTTATACTTGGTGAGAATAACATTAGTTATATTCAAATCTCCCTATAGCCCTCTAATCCTAATCATGGGTTAGAGCCCCAGTTCTTTGGTTCTGCATCACCCAATCACCAGCTTCACATCATGGCACGCTTTCCCTATCCTCTTTAACATTCCGAGTATGTTAATGGTTGCAGCGGCCTGAATTTATTCTTGTGCTTGTGCAGTCTTCTCTTTATAATATCCTCTTCTCTTAAGTATAATCAATTTTTCCAGAATCTTAAATATTCAGTAGCCCAAAGCAGAACAGAATATGACACCAGACAATGTGCTTCTTGTTATTTGCAGGCATCAGAGGGGGCAGGACAGTCAAGACACCGAAGCTGCCGTGTTGATTTTATCCCTTGGTAGGACTGAAAAATGTGTTGATTCACAATAATGGCAATAATAATTACTGATAATTGATTAATAATTGCTAAGACAACTTTTTCTAAATCCACAATTCAGTTATTCAGTAATGATCCATAGGGGGAGCGGAGGGCGGACCCCAGAGAGCCCTGAGCAGCCCCACCGCCCCGACGGCCTAGTTACCATCGCACACTGGGAGGAGCCGCAGCTGCCGCTGGCCCCAGTCACAGCAACCAAGAGGAGCAAGGCCGAGACCCAGCAGCCCCTGTCTTCAGCGGTACTGGCACCAAGGCCGGCACCAGGGGCAGCAGCTCAGGGAGCAGCGTCCCGGGCTGCCTCACATATGTGGCGCCTGCCGGCGGGGACAAAAAGGTCATCTCAAGCAAGGTTTGGGGAACAATAAAATGGTTCAATGTACGGCTTCATCAACAGGAATGACACCAAGGAGTAAGTATTTGTGCACCAGACTGCTATAAAGAAGAACAACCCCAGGGAGGACCTTCGCGGTGTAGGAGATGGAGAGACTGGAGGGCAATGTTGTTGAAGGAGAAAAGGGTGCGGAGGCAGCAAACGTCCCAGGCCCTGATGGAGCTCCAGGTCAAGGCAGTAAATACGCAGCAGACCGTGACCGTTATAGACGCTCTCCACGTCATCGCAGGGGTCCTGCGCGCAATTACCAGTGGAATTACCAGCATAGTGAGAGTGGGGAAAAGGATGAGGGATAGGAGAGCGCTCCCGAAGGCCAGGCCCAGCCACGCCGGCCCCACCGCAGGTGAAGGTTCCCACCTCACTGCATGCGGAGACCGGAGACCCTGAGGGCGTGGACCACAGTACTGCAACCCTCCGTGCAAGGAGTGATGGAGGGTGCTGGCAACCAGGGTGCAGGAGAACAAGGTAGACAAGTGAGACAGAACATGTATCGAGGTTATGGACCACGATCCCGCAGGGGCCCTCCTCGCCAAGACAGCCTAGAGAGGGTGGCAATGAAGAAGACAGGGACAATCAAGGAGATGAGACCCAAAGCCAGCAGCCACCTCAATGTCAGTACCATAGCAACTTCAACTACAGATGCAGATGCCCAGAAACCTAAACCACAAGATGGCAAAGGGAAAAAAGCAGCTGATCCACAGTCCGCTCAGAGGCTGCGCAGGGCGGGGCTGAGTAAATGCTGGCTTAACCTCTCTACCATCATATGGTTTAGTCACCTAGCAAGAAAGAAATGAATAGGAAATTGCAGCAATAAGAAATGCACAAAAGATTGGAACTGAAGACCTTAAGTGCTTGTTTTTTGCCTGTTGACCAGATAACTAGAACTATCTGCATTATCTATGCAACGTGGGGTTTTTGTTATTTTTACCTATAAAGACGTCTCTTTTTGGTAATGACAAACATGTTGTTTAAAAAAGCCTGGTTTTTCTCAATACACCTTTAAAGGTTTTTAAATTGGTTCGTATCTGGTCAAGCTGAGATTTTTAAGAACTTCATTTTTAATTTGTAATAAAAGTTTATAACTTGATTTTTTTCAAAAAAGTCAACAAACTGCAAGCACCTATTAATAAAGTTCTTAAATAATTATTAAACAAAAAAAATAAATAAAGACATGATGTTAATTCCTATCATTATACACAACCATTGGTGTTTGAGGACCAAATGAAACATAAGAATGATTATTAAAATATATATCTAACCTTTCCACCAATTTGACTTGCTATAGGTGAAATAAATTTTTCCCAGTATATCTAGTAAGCAGTGATTCTTCCCAAAGTTCTGGAGATAGATTTTTATCTGAGTCAGAAAAAAGATGAGAAATTCCTTGCCATGTAAAAACCAACAGAGTGAAGCAAGCAGGCCAAGCTCCTTCAGTGGTCTCAAGCATGCGAGTGTGTGCTCAAAATACACAGAGAATGCATAAATGTTAAATAATTTATTACACTAAAAGACAGTGCCATTGATCCCTTTCAGAATGTTCCCCTTTGTGTAGAATACATTCATTATTCTTGCCACTTTGTGAAGTGATTCTGGTAGTCCTTTTATGTACTTTTAACATGTGATCAAAAATACGGGGACTTGCAGCTATACACCATCCAGCCAAAATGCAGACTTGTAGAAGCATTCTACTATTTCTTCATCTGCCTCATTCCCTGAATCTGACACTGTGCAACTTTAGGGCCTTTTATAAAGTCAAAACAACTGTGAGTTGAAAATGTTTGGAATTAACTCAGGATATCAAGGCAGCCAGAAAAGTGCAAATAAAGATACACATGAGGATCTGCAGAATTTTGCTTTAGAAATACAATGAAATAAATGTATTTGAAATGAGGGAAAGTATTTTGAAGGGGATTAATGGTAATGTGTCTTTTACTTTAATAATTTAAAAAATAAACTTTCACAGTAGATTTCTACACTGTGTGTGAAGATATAGAGATAGAGATAGAGATATAGATATAGAGATAGAGATAGATATATATAGTTCACTCAACAAATATTCACTGTCCTCCAGCAAGATAAAGTCTAAAAGTGTATACACTTCAGACAGAGAGCTTTATAAATTTGGCAGTAGGCTTGCTGAAGGGTGGGGTTCCTGGTTATCCTGTCTCAAGGAGTCTCAGTAAATCCAGGAGAAGACAATTTATTCCCCATAAAAAGGAAGAGAGGCACTTCACCTCCTATGTGGAAGGAAAAGAATGAAGCAGAGTGTACCCTGACTATATCACACTGCATGGGAATCAAAACAGTTTCTGCTCCTCATATTTTTGTACTTAATATCTGTGCATCAGGACATTTAGTATTTGGGCTATTATTTATTTTGGGAAGTTTTATAACATGGTACAAGGACTACATTCCTGAGGAAGTGGTGTGTAGGTCAGATCAGTTTTCTCTTAAATGCCCACCGTAATGTTACCCATACTGTCTCCGTCTGTTCTGTTACTGGGTAATGGGTTGGCACTGCCTAGGTAATTTGTAAGAGCAGATATCCATTTCTTATAGTTCTGCAGTTGCGAGATTCATGATGAGGTGACTATATATCTACTGAAGATGTTTCACTGCCTTGCAATTTGCCAGAAGATTACCAATTTAATTTGTAAGTTGGCAGAAGACATCAAATTATGAAAGGGAGAGATCAAACCCATAGCCTCCAGCCATTCTATAATTGGCCTTAATCCATTCATGCTGAGGGAACCTTCACAACCTAAATCCCTCTACTTAGGTCCCACCCCTCAATCCTGATGAATCTGGGATGTTTAACACAGGCTTTTGGGGGTATACATTCAAACCACAGCAGATGTTTAATGTTCGTTTCCCACAGATTTCAGTTGGAAGAAGATCCTGCTATGTCAATTCCGGTTTCCTACTGACTTGATTCCAAACATGACTTTTATAATGGTTCAGAAAGCTAATTGTTAACCATCCCTGTGTATTGCAAGTAGCCACCAGCTGCTCAATGCAGGCCAAAGAAATAAAATAACGTTACTCATAAAAGAGAAATCCCACATTGTAAGCAGCCAATAAAGGGATCTTTAGATTAATTTTTTATCTATAAAACAAAATATATTATACAAATGCATTATTTGCCTTCTGTGCAGACTGTTGTATCCAAAAACTCCTCCTATAAGGAACTTTTATCCATATAAGAGGAAATTAATTATTATCAATACCATAAACATAATAAATTGGGTCAGGAATAACATTTAGCTGACTGTGTTTAGTAAAGTTTGCTATCTGGTCATCAAGACTCCACTACCTGTAAGTTGTATAATTACCTCCTTCCTGTAGAGGAGCCAGTTGTAAGGGATGGAGAAGGGCCAGGGAGATGGCTCAGTGGAATAAGCGCTTCCCTGGCAAGCACAAGGACCTAAGTTCAATCCCTGATTCTGCCAAAAAAAAAAAAAAAAAAAAAAAAAAAAAAAAAAAAAAAAAAAAAAAAAAAAAAAAAAAAGGGATGGAGAAGTTTCTTTTCTGTTGTTGTTTCTGTGATTCCTGGTTCTAGTCTCTCTTCTGTTATTGAATCAGTTGGAAAATACAATGTCCAGCTATTGTGCACATGAAGATTTTACTCTCCTGTCCTTTTCACTGACACAATCGGTAACTATAGAACAAACTTCACTGAGTATCCAGAGTTCCAAGGATCAAACACGTTTTCTTTTCTCTCTGGAGAAAGCAGGACCCTTTTCCGTTCTCCAGGACTGTCACACTTGATGAGCTTATTGCCACCTTAAGCTGATACTTAATGCCTATGATCTGATCTTGCTGCTTGGAGTGGGGGTGTCTAACTGCTTCCTGCACCACTCCATTTTTTTATGATTTGCAGGAAGACTCAGAAATACACAGATAACAAGTTTACTTTGTTTCCACTTTCAAGAGAATTGGAATTTTTATCATGCCTGGATCACGCATTTCTGAGTTTATCCTCCAGAATATTTCAAACTGAGAAGAGAACAGACCCAGGGGGCAGAAAAATTACATAATATACTTTGTATCCCTTCCGTTTTCTTCTCTGAGCAATAGGAATGGTGTTTAATTCATTTTCATCCAGTTATTTAGTCAACAGGTATTTCTTGAATAATTACTGTATTTGTCAAGCAAATATAGATTCTGAAATCAGAATGATGAAGACAAATGAATCTGCCCTCATGAATCTTATAGTCTCAAAGCATTTGGAGGGGCAAATCAGCTGAATTCTCTCTGGACCACTGGACAGTGAGTGACCCTGGGCTTCCAAGATCAGTTCTGATCAAGGAGGTCAGGGCTAGCACATGAACTGATTTTCATATACTCATGATGCTTAGCTTTGTATTTCTTACATTAGAACACCTCTCTAGAAACTCCTAAGATAATTTAAGGCATTTCTATTTTCGGCAAATGCATGCAAATCATGTTGAAATATCAGGTAGTGATCTATCTCTTCCATTCTAATTTGCACTTGTCAGCTAGGAGGTCCTGTAAAATGAACAAAAATATATAGAGTGACATGGAAGTACAGAGCTAAATATCTACCAAAGAGAAATACCAATTAACTGAACTACCACATTATTTTCCTAGCAGGAGATCCTAGCTCATGTGAAATTTTATGAGTTAACAAAGCATTCATAAAGTACGAAAAATAAATAAGCAAATTTCTCAACAGTATGGCAGAAATTTAATGCTACCTTTAAACGTGGAAAAGAATTCTGTGGTATATACCCATTAAGATCTTACATTTATTTAACTGGTTATCATTAATGCCCCATTGAAATGCAATTGAAAATTAATATATCTGGCAGTAAAAAATATGGCCATTAAATCAAGTTCATGCGTGACATTTTCATACACTTGCCAAGTCCCTTGAATTCAGAATGTGGGACAGATGGTCACATGGTGAATTGTTCTTGCCCATTAATGCTTTCTGCTGCTTCACTGATTTTTGATCTTCAGATGACTTTAGTTTCATTCAAAATTATGGTAAATGAAAATCCTCAATTGTCCTTCCAAAAGGTAAAATACCTTATTATATCTATAACAGAAAAGGTAAAATAACTTATACTTATAACAGAAATTTATAAAAATTCTATGGGCTTACATCAAATTAAAACCTTACAAATTTTCTAGGTCCCCCATGGAGAAATTTTGAGTTTATACATAATAGTCAGAATCTTTTTTTAGTACAATATCCCCTAATCCTCATTTTATACTGTCTCTTTTCAATTTATTCATTTATTCATTAAGTTCACATTTTATTCATTAATGTGTTAATTCATTTACTCATGTCCTTCCAACTCCAGGCATATTACTTTGGCTGGGCTGAGATAATAAAATTTAATAGACTGGGTGGCTAGTATAGGAGACATTGATTTTTTTTTTTCATAGCTCTAGAGGTGAAAGAACCAGACTGTAGTGCTGGTGGTCTCATTTCTGGAAAGGACTGTCCCTTGCACCTTCTTGTAGTGTCCTCTTTGGATAGAAAGAAATAGCTCTCGGTTTCTATCCCCTTCCTCCTTGAATGGCAACTCCATTATATGATGAAAAATGCCCATCTCAGATGTCCTCACTTAAGCTTTATAACCTAATTATACACTATTTCTAACTAGAGTTGCCTTGGGGGTCTGAGCTCCTACAGATGATTTTGGGAAAAGAGAACCTGCAATTCAGTTCATAATGTTAGGATGCTTAGTTTTATCCTCAGAGGAATATTACCTCTAGCATTTCACAATAGCACATAAATATTTCTATACCTTCCATTGCAAATGACGGTTAAAAGTTAAACATTATACCCATGATGTGGAAAACAAATTATTGGTCCTCAATTGACATAATTTTGAAGCCAGCGACAAATTTATTTTGTAAATATCACTGATACAATTTTTATAGATTTTTTTTGCAGTACACCTGGGGATTGAACCCAGGACCCTGTGCTTGCCAGGCAAGTGCTTATTCTACTGAGCTATCTCCCCAGCCTGTGGTTTTTTTTTTTTTTTTTTTTTTTTTTTTTTTTTTTTTTTTTTTTTTTTTTTTTTTTTTTTTTTTTTTTTTTTTTTTTTTTTTTTTTTGTATTTTTGGAGTACCAGAGATAAAATTCTGGCCATTGCCCTTGCAAGGCAGGTGCTTATGCTGCTGAGCTCTATCCCCAGCCCTACTAACACACACTTTAAGCCATGTGAGCAATAGAGTAGCTATGAAGCAAAAAGATGCAGCTTTTTTTTTTATATAACCCATAGTCTTTCCTACCTGATCGCAAGGTAGGCATTTCATAGGGCATATTCATACACAAATGCAAGCACTTATGACAATGACTTGGTACTAATGATACAGTGCTTTCAGTCACAACTGACCAAACATAGGTTGTACCTTTTAGGAATTAAACTGAGTTTCCTGTGAGTCAGGATCCCATGAGAAGATTTACAGCAAATTTTCATAACCACACAAATAGTGATGGTGCAGGGGCCGTAGGGGAATGGGAGAAAAAATATCAAGTTATATCATGTACAGTACAAGGATGGGGAGACAGCTTGGAGGCATAAGCCCCTGCCTTGCAAGTGCAAGGTCCCAAGTTCAATCCCCAGTGCCACAAAAATAAATAAATTCAATCAAAGTCAATATAATGGAATCATCAAAAAAAATTAAGAAGTACTAATACACAAGGCAGTAAGGGTTAGCAATAATCATAATACTAAATAGTCCCAGTAATCAATATGGCTCTAAAATTTAACCCTTATAATACAAGATACTAAGTTAAAAAAACTTTATATGTGTACAGGTATAAATTCCCTATAATGAATGTGATTATTACCTATATGTAAAATGTACCATTTTAAACACATTAAAAGCTTAAAATGCAAATTTAAACATAATAAATCAATAAAATTAAATGTGAAAAAAAGGAGTTTCCTGATTTGTGAAGAAAGTCAGCATTGGTAAAGCCAGTAAACAAAGAGGAGAAATAGTAAGAGAGTGTGTGGGTGACTGACAAAAATAGAGGTAGCTGGGCCAGGGAGATAGCTCAGTAGAATAAGTGCTTCCCTGACAAGTGAAGGGTCCTGAGTTCAATCCCCAGTACCCCAAAAACAACAACAAAAGAACAAAGCCAGCTGTCATTCCAAAAGCAAGAATGTCTCTAATACAGGTATATAGTAAGTATTATAATTTTAATGAGACAGAAATCTTGCTTTTAGCCTTAGCTTCTGGGAAAATTATCCATGTAAAAAGAAACCCCAAAGCCTAAGGAGGCACTAAGTAAAAGCACTCTATACACTACCCTAGAAAAACCATTTTTCATCTTGGAAAACTTAGCAGCTACCTTAAAAAGGCTTTCTTTATAAACCCCAAACCCAAACTTTGCACAGCAATATTTCTATTGTTATTGTTCACAGCTATCTTACACTGATTTTCTTTCCCTTTTCATATTTACTCACTAGAATTCACTGGCCTTAATAAATCTCTCCTGCCAATAGTTAAATTACATAATTACATGTTCAAATATAAATTAAGTAAATGAAACAGAAAACATATTCTGTTTTCTATACTGTCATGATGGCCCTCTATACTTTTAGGTACTTACTTAGCCACATTCATGAGGGAGAAATCATTGCAGGGATATCTCTAATCATCTGGAGTTCTTCTACCTTATAACAGTTTGTTCTCTATGTCAATAAACAATATAAATTATGGTATCAGCTGAACTTCTACAGTGGTTGAAGAGTGATGTCAACCGGAGTCAAGTGTGCTAGCCTGATGGGACCACAGTGAAAACTCTGGTCTGATGAGATTCCCTCGTTGCTGTTGTTCCATGAGCCTGGGAACAACACTTTTGAGGGAATTAACACTGCTCTTGACTATAGAGGGAGGTGTAATGGCTGATGTGTTGCGTCAACTTGAGAAGTTTAGACGTTTACGTCAGCAGAGGATCGGGGTTCTTATTTTGTGAATATCCTGAGCTTATCGAAGAGAATGGCATGGAGTCAGCATCAGTGGGTAGCTGGTCTACAACATAAGGGAGGAAAAGAGGCTAGAGGGGTGAATGTTTCATCTCAGCACTAAAAGAAAAGGAACTAAGACCAAATTTGGTACAGGAGGTGGGTCATTGCTCTGACCATACCAGACCCTATGGTTTTAGAGCCTGTGGGAATAACTTCTGCGAGGAGCTTGGAAAGATATAGAGATATCATCTGAAAGACCAAAACTAGAATGACTTAGGCTGTTCTGCATGGGATATTCTGAACAGAACTCAGAAGATTGGAAGTGTGACAGAAATCCTGCTATTAAAGACCAGGCTCCAGAGGTTTTTGCTGAAGAAAAGACTGCACTGGGTGCTGGGTTTCATGTGCATCCAGTGATGCATGTTATGGTTTGGTAAAAAGCTTGTCTGCATCATTTTGCACATGAAAAGGGATACTGCCTGAAACTGAGATTAAGGGTGGTATACTAATTAATCTGGCAGAATAAATTTTAAGGCTGTGGAATGTTGAAGTGGTGGTACGGCAATTGAAGAATGTTAGACAGTTTTATGTTGGGAATCAAAAGCAAAGAATCCAGCGGGAAGATTTCAACTGTTGTGAATTTGGCCCAAAAGGAAGCTGCAGTAAAGCTCAGAATGACAAAGGTGGAGCAGAGGAGATATTGATTGATGAGAAGGAACAGGAGACCACACAAGTGGCCTGAGGGCAGCACAAGAAGTAGCAAGTCTCCACCCTTTGCCATCTCAGAACTGTAAAACTGAAAGGGCTTGCTTTGAGAAGAAAGCCACAGAGCACCCTGTTCCAGAAGGGCTGCAGAATAAAAATTTGTTCCTTGGAATCAGAGAATGCCTAGCAATCTAGACATGCAACCACTACAGCAAGAGAAAGGGAAGCCTGCAACTGTACCAGCCGTCAGGAGATTACAGCATCATCCACCTGGCGCAGGTCTTAGGTACATGCAGAATGCAAGTTCTGGGGTTAGTAAGGCTTCCACCCCGATTTCAGAAGGGCTGGGAGGCCAGGCAGCATGTGAATCTGTGAGTGTGAAGCCAAAGGTGCACTGAAGAGCCCACAAGGATGAAGAAGCCAGGAATGTGGATCATCTAAGAAAACCTGCACAGTGAGAGCAAAAGTCACCCAAGAGAAAGCCATGGGAGCTATAACCACAAGAAGTGCCATAGGGCTGGGACCACACAAGCTCTTTGGAGCTCACAATTTGCCAAAGATTGCCTCAGATGGTGCACTTGAAAATACAGGATTTAATGTTCATTCTGCTGAATTTTAGACGTGCTTTGGTCCCAATCCTTCGTATCCTACTGTTTGTAACTTTTGTAATGAAAATGTTCATCTTGAGCCATGGAATGTGGGAAGTGTTTAATTTTATTTTCATTGCCGTTAAGAATTTGCCTTATGTCTGGCAGGACACTTGCCACTCGGACTTTTCAGGAATACTAAAACTGTTCAGACTTTGGCAACATCCAGAAATGGACTAAATGTCTTTTACCTAAAGTGATGTGCATGAATCTTTGGAGGCAAGCAGAACATTATGTTTCTAATAGGATACACTGTTGATAGCCTTCAGACTAGTTCTTAAGGATTGTTAAACCTGTGCTATAAGATGTAACTGTGAAATGCCAAGCTGTGAAATGTCTTTTTGTCTGGAAACTGGTTTAAAGAAATGTGTCTGGTTGCCATGTTGACAAGGCATAGATTGTAATAGGTGATTGTGTGTCAGCTTGAGAAGTTTGGGTGTTTATTAACTCAGCTGGGTCTATGGAAGAGGACAGTGCAGAGAGGGCATGGCCTCATGTGAGCTAAATATACCTTTTCTTTCTTAATTTTAGATGTTGGGTATTTTTGTCTCAACAATGAGAGAAAAATAACCAAGAGAGGAGGACAACTTGCAGCATTTTGTGTGGAATTTTCCTGGGCATCATTCTCTCTGCATCTTCCTTTCAGTAGTTCTCATCAGTTCCTTTCAGAGTAACAAAGCATAACTGTCAGTATCATTATTTGAGATCCATTCTGAGAACACTGCTGTGAATTACAGAAAACAAGATGGTCTTTGGGAACTCCAGGATCATAACTGGCATCATGCATGAGGGTAGTTATCTGAACTATTCTCCGTCATCACAGGAGAGGAAAAGAAAACAACCCTTTGACATCTTCTAGGAATGTTGAGAAAGACCGAGTTCTCTGTGGATTGTGATCTCTACATGAAACCGGGCTGCATATCTTTTTCCAGGTTTTATGAGCTCACGCATGGTGTCTTTCCACAGATATCTGTGCAGTTGTCTCTCCCTCGTGAATGCCTCTATGGAAGTATCAGAAAAGATAGATGAGCGCCATGGCAGTATAGAAAGTTGAACATATTTTCTGCTTAGTTTACTTAATTTATATGTGTACATACACTATATAAAATTTAACTATTAGCAGGAGATAATTGTTACAGTCAATGAATTCTGTTAAAGAAATATGAAATAAAGGCAATAAAACCAGTGTAAGATAGCCATGAACAATAGCAATGGAAATATTATTGTGGAAAGGTGGCTTTTTGGGTTTGTATGGAAAGTTTTTCTAAGGTAGTAGGTAAGTTTTGTGGTAAAGAAATGGCTTTTCCAGGATAGTGAGGACAGTGCTCATACCAGAGTGCATATCAATTGGGCATTTCTTTTACATGGATAGTCTCACCAAAAAGTACTGTTTTGTGATTAATTTTCCTTGATTCTATCTTTTTCCCCAAGAAAGTATTCATGTTATGGTGAATGTACTAAAGTTATGTTATATGTTAATTATTGACTTACTACAAAAGTGCCCAAAGATAGCATTTATGTTTCATGGGACTCTCTTTTTTAAAAAAATTGATACAAGGATTCAAACTTAGGACCTTGTGCTTGCCCAGCAGAAGCTTTAGTCACCAAGTCATATAGCCAGCTACAGGGTCTCTTTAAATTTGTTCCCTAAACCAGAGAAATCATTTTCATGATAAAACTTTAGGCAAACCAAAAGTATCAAGGTGGGGGGCAGCTGTTGTTCGGGTAAAATATTAGCGTTTGGGTTTATGTCCAGATTTCTCCCTAAAGCCTAATACATTCTTATGCTTTTTCAAAGGAGGTTGAGGTGCTGAAGAGATGGCTCAGTGTAATAAAGCACTTCCCTGGCAAGTGCAAGGGCCTGAGTTCAATCCCCAGGTCAGCAAAAAGAAACAAAAACAACAAAGAAAAGGTGGCTGAATCTAGAGCATTAAGGATGTGTGATTCCTTAATCAGCCCACTGATTGGTTGTGCACCTCCCTAATCTCAGCTTTCTAAGATAATATAAAAGGGGCAGGAAGATGCGTTAAGGCCTCATGTTGCTTTTCAGTCTTCTGGGCACAGGAAGTGTTCTCCTCTGAGATGGGCCTCCACCAAGCCGTGCTGCCTTGGAGCTAGCTGATTACGGACTGAAACCTGTAAGAACTGTGAGCCAAATAAAACGTGCCCCTTTTAACTTTAGTGTCAGGTATTTTGTTTCAGAAAGAGAAAAGCAACTAAGACAATTAGGCTTGTGTTTTATTCTGCCATTATTGAAGTGAGTTGGTATTGTATTTATACCTCTTACATATCTTCTTATGGTTCTATGATATTATATGAAAGAAGAAGTTGACAGTAACTAATGATGTAATTTTCTTTGTATCAGATGACCATGTATTATATTTTTCTTAGAACATTGATAATTTATGTCTTGCCCCATCATATTAATTAATCCATTCATTCATTATTTGTAATCTCCAAAATGCTCAAAAGTATCCCAGTTCAGATGATAACTAAGAACATTTCATCTTAAATATCAAGTGAATGGAAATCTTGTCCAGGATTTTGTCCCAGTGACTCTACAGCAGAACACACAGATAAGACCCAGCATCTCAAGGACCTGTAGCTAAGGCTCACCCTAGTTTTCAAGCTACATGCTTCAGTATCCAGCTCAGGGGATTTCATTTTAGAATTGCTATAGTGTCTGAGTCATTTTACCTGATAGGTCTCAAAAAGATTAAGTTCTGTATCAAGAAATACCAGCATTTTAAAGAAATGAATATACTATTTTCTTTCACTGTTTGTCTATATCCTAAAACCCTCATCCCAACTGAAGCTGAGAAATCAAAAGGTTGCAAAAGTTAATAAACTTTACTTTTGTAAGTATACATTTAGCCTGATCCAGTGAAATTCTATATTTGAAATTCTCCTCCATCCATGAGACTCTAGTGAGCATATTCACGTTTCAAACAAATTTCCTTTGTGAATCATCAAAAGGTGTTTCCTCTAATAAATGAAGCTCTGCAGGCCCTCCAGCTGGGTTGTTTACTTTATAGCAAGGACAAAGAGAATTTATTTTTTAAAAGAGAAAAACTATAATTAGATTACTGTTCTCTTTACTGAAGCATCTGTAGGAAAATGAGAGTGTGTTTCTTTAAATGAGAAAGCACTTGCATTTATTTTTATTCACTCTGAACTTGTCCTCTGAGATGGTGAATTTATTTTTACATTCTTATACAAATCTAATATTCTAACTTTTTTTCAGATAGACTTGTACCCCAAAAAGGAGATTGGAATAAGCTGAATCTCCTGATTCTAATTTTATGAACAGCATTAAAATCTCTCTAGGATGCAGGATTATGTTCTGTTGAAAAGTGGATACACTGAGATATGTATTTGTATACCTAAGCAAATATATCAGATATTCATCTATGACCTGTCATTGACAAAGGAATATCATACAGTAGAATAATGTGCTTTTGTTATAACTTTCTGTGTCTCCATTAAAAAGTTTTTAATATGCTATTTATAAGTCAAAGAAATTCATTTTGAAAACAGGAATATTTCATTATTGGAGCTTAGTTCATCCGAATTATATCTATAGGGTCTTTCCTTAGAACTGTCTAGAATATAGTTAAATCACCTAGGAAATAAGTCACTACATATTAACCAAGCACTTTTCTTTTAGTTTTGCCTGGCAGTTCAGGAAAATATTTTTATTTCTTTATTTCCTTTTATTTTCAGTATCTGAAAAAGTTTATTGTTGGTACTATATATTTAACAAGGAAAAAAATGGCCTCTTTTGTGTAATACAACCACCAACATTGACTTAAATGATTTTATTACCCTTCATTGTTCGTGAGACCAGCTAGGTGACTCTGACTTGGTACCTCTGAAGGTGTAAGAGGTCACGAACGCTGTAGCCACTTGGAGACTCAGCCGAGAGAGGTGTGTTAAATTAGACTCAGCTGGAAGAGGTGTCTAAGTTGGGCACTCAGATAGGCGAGGTGTCTAAGTTTGTACTTTTTGCGCAGAGCTGGATTTTCACCTGAGATAGTTCAAAGAGCAAGGACTTTCTCTTCTATCTTTCGCCCCTCTCTTCCTGTCTTCTCCTTCTTTCCCACAGGTACCATCCAGAGTGACTCCCTTTGTGCTTCTACACAGCATGTTAGGCTGTGTTGTGTTTAGACTTCTTATGTGAGAGCTAGTTTCCCCCTCGGCCAGCGTTCTAAAACACAAGGGCAAAACCTACGTGGCCTCCTGTGTCCTGACCTCAAGTCATTCTGTCACTTTCTGTCTGGTGCGCACATTCAGTGTGGAAGGGACTGCTCAGGAGTGTGACTGACTGAAACCTTGATGCATTTATATTTGTTGAATGGGGAGGATGGGAATAGTTTGGACATGCTACAAAACAAACAAATTTAAAATGTGTTTTGCAATGATTTATAATTGCTGTCAAAGACACAAACCATTTACTTAAAAGATTTTTCAGCATATTTATATCTACATTTATCTCCTCAAATAAATGGACTCATTTTTGTCATTTAGTTTCAGTTTTATTTTCTTTATTTCAGGTGTAGTTTGTGATCATGTTATGTTGTATACCCTTATAAATGATAATTTTATTTCAATAACATTATGAGTTAGTCAGATGTTATATAGCCTCTGATAGAAGGATTCATTAATTTCAGGTGCATAATTTATGTTTCTCATGATGAATTTTTATAATCAATCATCCAAGCTACAATATAACTTCCTACAAAAATAATTTTAAGGAAATATGTCTATAATTCTATTAAGAACTAACAAAAGCACACATCAATGTCTCAGTAATAGTGATGGGAATTAGCATTTAACTTTTATTTTGGGGCATGTTTGAAAATATTAATGAATAGAAAATAGAAGAGAAATGGTGTTCCAAGTAATATTTTAGATATTATAAATATAAGACACACATTTTATCAAAATATATTAACTATATAAATGTATTAACTTTGAACATATCAGTCAAATATTTTATCAAATTTTAATTTTATGTTTTTATGCACATTCAAATACATGATTATATCTATCAGATTCAATGTGCTTGGACACAGCTCATGCGGTTGTTTATACTTGCACTGATCATATTCAGTTTACATTTTCACCCCTTTGCCCCATGCATGCTTCTGTTGCAGTTAATAGTTACTATAGAATAATTACTAGAGTAATAGCTACTATATCACATTTACTATAGTAGTAATTAATGTAAGAAGTCAGTTCTAGTAATAGATACTATAGTAATAGGTACTATAAATTAGTTACTATAGGAATAGTTACTGTAGAATAGTTGCTATAGTAACAGATAGTATAGAATGGTGTAGCAATAGCTACTGTAGTGATACTTTTACTATAGTCATAGTTACTATAGCAAGAGTTACTATAACATTCTTACTATAAAATAGTTTCTATAGAAGTTACTATTTTAATAGCTACTATATAATAGTTACTATAGTAATAGTTATTACATAGTTGCTATAGCAATAGTTACCACAGTAATGGTTACTATAGAGTAGTTACTATAGCAATACAAGACACACTTTTTATCAAAATATATTAACTAATTAAATGTATTAACTTTAAACATATCAGTCACATATTTTATCAAATTTTAATTTTATATTATTATAAAATACTAATAGTTACTACAGAACAATTACTGTGAAATACTTCTACTCACTACATTTCTTATTCAGATTTAATTTCTGTATATCTAGAAGCATAAAATCCTAAACAAATATATTGCTTTTGTTTAACTTCCCATAAGCCCAATGGATATTTTATCTATTGAAAAAGTATGAAGACCTTTAAACACTTACTTTTAGGAAAAGAAAATACCAGGGTAAGACCTATACTAACATTCAAAAGCTTTTGTTTCATTGTTGATTTCAACGTTGTTCTAGTCTCTCTCTTCAGAAATACTGTCCTGTCTAGATTAGCATGTTTAAAATATGGGCGTTCCTCATCATGTGGGACAGCTTCCCAAAATGGCTTCCTATATAAACACTGATGAGTTACCTTTAAATAAAATTTAAAGAACTAAGCAACACTCCAAACCCACACAGAATGCTAGTCTACATTTTTCCATCACTAAATCTATCACAAAAATTATGGTTGAGATTCGTTTTATCTAAAGATACGACCAAAAGGAGGTTCATTTAAAGTACTCTTTCAAATGTTAGTATAAAAATTCATGGCAAATCTTTAAACATGGGCCACTTACTTGAAAACTTAGAAAATTTCCCATTCAGAAATGGAAAAAGCCTGGAACTGAAATAAGAAAAATAAGAACCATTAAAATATTTTAAGAAGTTCTGATACAAAGTAAACAAAAGTTCTCATAAGCCAATATAATATACAAAAAGTGTTGCAGAAAATGGAATCACAACTAATGAGGCAATTTTCAGCTGAAAGGCAATGATAATGTTTCATATAAAATATATCAAGCCAGGGAATATTGACGTTTTATTGTGTACTCTGTGATTCTGCAACTATATTCACGAAACTTTTAGCTTGTTGTGAAAGCTGATTTGTACTGAGTAGTAGCCTCAATAATTGTTCGTCTGAAGTAAGGCCCCATAAGTGGATGTGCATGTAAGACAATAATTTCATTTATTAGACCTCTTTATGTGGGCTATTCCTAGATGAATCTGCTACAAATCTCTGGACTTTCTCTGAAATGAGTGACAGTCACTATCTTATTTTATCTTTTCACATAGCTAGTTATAATTCCTTCTCTTTTGTTTTCCTTCCTTCCTTGTTTCCTCCCTTCTTTCCTTCCTTTTCTCTTACCCCCCTCCTTCTCCTCCTCCTCTGCCCCTTTCCTGCTCAGCCTTACTTGGCAAAATACAGATGTAGGACTGGGTAGGATGGAAATGATGATAGCAATGATGTTGATAAGACAATTCATGAAGAAAAAGGTTTAGGAACTTACTGTTAACGAAGGGAATGAAGGAGTTTCAGTGCTGTATTACATAATTCAGTAAGGCTAAGAATATTCTTTATCCTAGTTCAGATTGAAATCCTTATGTGAAATGCCATACTTCCCTGGCAGTAAATATCTCTTTTATCTCTGTCTTCATTTATTTTGCATGGTATTGTCTTATTTGTGACTTGGCCTACCCTTGCATTAGAGAGATGGATCTTCATCTGCTTACATTCCTACTGGTCTTGTTATATTCAGAAGCCCTCTGTGTAGATGTTTCCTTTTTTTTTTTAACCAGGAATATTGATTTATGTTAATAGCTTGTCATCCTCAATCCTGTTGACTATGTTCTTGTCTTTTTCAGGATCAATTCAGAATAAACTATGCAAGAACTCCATAGCATTCTCATATTGTATTTGTCTTTTGCAAGATATATCCATGGGTCAGTAAGAATGCCCAAATTATGATGGCACGTTGGCTTGTTAAGTACTGTAAATGGAAAGGCTTTTATTGGAATGTTGGTTTTGTGATATTTTGTTTCACTTTGTTTTGTTTCTTTTCATTTGTTTTGTTTGGAGACAGCTTCTCACTAAGTTGTGGAGGCTTCACTCAAACTTTTTCAGCCTCCTAAGAATTGAGATTGTGAGCAAATTCCACTACAACCAGCTTGTTTGCTTGCTTTTTCTTTCTTTCCTTCGTTCCTTCCTTCGTTCCTTCCTTCGTTCCTTCCTTCGTTCCTTCCTTCCTTCCTTCTGTCCATCTGTCCACCCATCTGTCTGTCTCTCTCTCTCTTCTTTCTTTCTTTCCAGTTCTGTTAAGTATCTTTTAGAATGTCGAACACCTAGCATTGTCCTAGTCCCATTAATCATACTTCAGTGAAATATTACTATAAATTAATTGGGTCTGTTTGATTATACTATAAAATTATTTTTAAATAACATTACTACTGATTAATGTAATGTCTTAGAAATAAAAGATAAATAAATTTTGAGTAAATAATTACAGTAAACCCCCAACTCAAGAGAATGTTCATAAGTCTGATCCATTTGTCAGTTTGACAAAGTGAATAGGGAGCTGGGGATACAGCTTTTGGCAAAGTGCCTGCCTGGTAAGCACAAGGTCTTGAATTCAATTCCTGATTCTAAAACAGATTTTTAAAGGAAAACAAGCACAATAATGTAAATAACATATTTTTTTCACAGAGAACAGTATTTTTTATAGTCATAAAACCAATTTCACATCATTTTGACCACTTTGCAACTTGAGTGGAAGCATGTCTTTAATTTGGATGACATTCATCTAGCGGACTTCAATTATAGACAAATAGTTTTAAACAATCAATTTTTGATAAATTCAACTTGGTCAACCCTCTCAATGCAACAATTCAGTGATATCTGAGTAGAGGTTCTTCTTTTGTTCCTATAATTGTAGATGACTCTGTAGCCCCAGGTTGAACTTGCAGCACCTGCTGCAATCATTGTGGGTCATTCTACAATGGCATCCTATATCTCAAAAATTATTAGGACCTCTTCATGCAAAGAAATCCCCTTTGCCATTTCTTATACTGCAAATATCTCTGGCTCTTCAGTTTCATCTTTCTTTTGGCTCTCCTCATTTTTTTAGGTCACCAATTTTACCAGGTCCTAAGTGATTAACACCTGTTGCACACTAAGTAATTCAGTGGAATCTGCTTCTTGATACTTTAGCTCTAGCTTCCTGGGAAGGGTCATTAACTGAGGTGTTGAAAACTTCTTGTACTCTTTAACCATCTCCTCAAGTCTGTGAATGTCATAAAAAATAGTGGGCAAAAGTTCTTCTAGCCCCAACATGGTGACAGCCAAAATCTCCTGCCAAGAAAAGTCGATAGTTTTTTATGGTCTTGTAGATGTTAGCACCCTTCCTAAATTGTCACAAGGTTTCTTCTTTTTATCATTTATCAGCACTTCCTGATAAAAGTGTGACATAAATAATATTTTTTTGAAAGTTGTAATAACCTCTTGGCCTATGGGTTGGAAAAGCACAATAACATTCAAGGGCAGAGCCATTACTTTAGCATTGGGATGAATTCCTTCACAAGTTAGGATTGTCAAGCATCAAAAGAATGTTAAATGGGATATCTTTCTCCAAACAATCTCTCTCTCTCTCTCTCTCTCTCTCTCTCTTTGGGATAAAGTGATGCAAATACCAATCTTGGGACATGGATGTTTAACCAAGGCTTTGGACTTAATTCTTCCTCAGATCAAGTACAGCACCTTTGGCCATGTTTTCTGAGGGCTGATGGCTTCTCTCAATGGTGTATGTACCAAGTCTTTAGCTTCGTATCACTGGAAGAATTGCCACCAGACAACAGTAGGTTTGTCATTTACTGCATTGCAGGCTGGTATTATTCTTTCCTCTTTATGGAGATAACTTTGTTCTTCCATCCTCTTCTGCAAGGTATCATCATATCATGTTAAAAACCCATTAAGGCAAGGCAATGATCCTGAGAAACATCAGCAGGTTTTTGAAAGTAGCAGTTAATTGGTAGGATACTCAACCTGATTATCTATATATATGCTAATATATGTGAACCAAGCAACTGCACTGAAGATAGCAATTTGTAATAGAAGGGTCATGCTGGGAATACTTGTCATTCTGGTCGGCTAAGTACATACTTCTTGTCATGACATATCAATTATTACCATACTGTCTCACAAGTAAAAGTTTTTTCTTTAAAAAAAAAACATTAAGAAGTGTGTATTCATCTCATATGCCCATTTCTGAATTGGGTCTTTAAATCTGAGGGCCTTGTTATATCTTAGTGCTTTATATGTTCTAGACAGTAGACCTCTGTCTGATTGCTTATTAGTTAGGATGCTTTTCAGAATTTGTGGGTTGTCTTTTCTTGACAATTTCTTTTGACATGCAGAAGCTCCTTAAGAAGAGTTGATCCCAGTTGTTGATTCTTTCAAGTGCTTCCCATGTGAATATATGTTTGTTCATGAACTCTTTACCTACCCCTAAGTCTTCAAGAGTTCCTCCTACTTTCTCTTCCAGGAGATTGAGTGTTTCTGTTTTAATGTTTAGATCTTTAATCCATTTTGACATTAACTTAGTGTACAGTGATAGAGCTGGATCAAGTTTCAGTTTTTGGCATGTAGAAAGCCATGTTTTCCAGCACCATTTGTTAAAGAGGCTATCTTTCTTCCAGTGAGCTTGTGTAGCCCCTTTGTGGAAGATCAGATGGCTGAGTGTGATTGTACATGCCTCTGCATCTTCTAATCTATTCCACTGATCCTCACTGGCACTGTTTTGTTGCCAATGCCATGTTGATTTTATCACAGTGGCTATAATTTCAAGTCAGGAATTGTGATGCCTCATGGCTTGTCTTTATTGGCCAAGATTGCCTTTCCTATTCTAGGTCGTTTGTGGTTCCAAATAAATTTTAGGAATGATTTCTCTATCTCTGGGAGGTATGTTGGTGGCAGTTTGATAGGGATTGCATTAAATCTGTACAGAAATGTTGGGAGTATGGAATTCTTCCCAATGTTGGTTCTTCCTATCCAGGAACATGGAATATCTTTTCATTTTCTGATATTCTCTATAATCTCTTTCCTTAGGGTGTTGTAATTTTCCGTGAAAAGATCGTTGATTTCCTTGGTTAAGTGAATCCCAAGGTATTTCATTTTCCACAGTACTATTGTAAAAGTTATTTTCTATTGTTTCCCTTTCAGTGTGTTTGTTATCTGTGTTGAGGAATCCTATTGACTTTTGAGTATTGATTTTGTATCCTGCTATGCTACTGAATTTCTGTATCAGTTCTAGTAGTTTCTTCGTAGAATTTTTGGGGTCTTCCAAGTAAAGTATCATGTCATCTGCAAATAGTGATAATTTAACTTCTTCTTTACCTATTCTTATTCCCTTTATTTATCCCACTTTTCTAATGGCTATTGCTAAGGATTCCAAGACTATATTGAATAGGAGGGGTAATAGAGGACATCCTTGTCTTGTACCTGATTTAAGAGTAAAAGATTTCAGTTTTTCCCCATTTAAGATTATATAAACTTTTGGGTTGTCATAGATGGCTTTTATCAAGTTAAGATAGAGTCCATCTATTCCAAATTTCTGTAGGACCTTGAACATGAATGAGTATTGAACTATGTCCAAAGCTTTCTCTGCATCAATTGAGATGATCATGTGGTTTTTAGATTTCAGTCTATTAATATAGTGTATTACGTTTATAGACTTTCGAATATTGAACCATCCTTGCATCCCTGGGATGAATCCTACCTGGTCATGGTGGACGAAATTAAAGAAGCAAATAAATATATGAAAAAATGCGCTACATCGCCAGTCATCCATGAAATGCAAATAAAAACAACACTGAGATACTATCTCACTCCAGAATGGCTATCATAAGGAAATCAACCGACAACAAATGTTGGAGAGGTTGTGGGGAAAAGGGAACACTTCTCCACTGCTAATGGGAATATAGATTGGTGCAATCATTGTGGAGGTCAGTGTGGGGACTCCTCAAAAGTGTAGGACTAGAAATACCATTCAAGCTGGCTTCCCTGTACTGGGAATTTTCCCAAGGGAACTGAAAACATTGTATCATAGTGATATATGTGTAACTATGTTTATAGCAGCGTAATGTGTGATAGCAAAATTTTGGAAACAACCAAGATGTCCATCACATGAGGAATGGTTGAAAAAGATGTGGTATTTCTATACAATGGAGTATTACTCAGTTATTAAGAATGATAAACTTGAAGCATTTATACTGAAGTGGATGCCACTTGACCATATTCTCATACATGAAATAAACCAGACATACATGTGTAAATATCATACAGTCTCCCTAGTGTAAGAAGCAAAAAGCAGAAATACAAATGGAAACATACAACTAAAAACAATTGAGTCAGATAAGGCAAAGTGAATGGCATGTACTGCAGGATACTAATCAGGTTTTCTTCAGGATGGTTAACAACCTAAGTTCATAGAACAAAATTAAAGAAATAGAAGAGCCACAAGGCAGCCAACATTTTGGCCCTAGCCTACGAAGGTCAGGGAAGACTCAGGACATAGGAGAACCTGTACTGCAACATCATGAAACTCAGTTGAGCTCTAAATTTTCTGAATAAGGAGATTATAGAGCCACAGAGGAAAGAGATCAAAGTTCTATATTGTGCCTGGGGAGAATCACATGGAAAGAAAACTCTCTCAGCCTCTCACAGAGAGCAAACTGGTCAAGCATTAGTCGTGACTCATCCACATGGATGACACAGACAAAGGATCTACAGAATAATGTACAGGACTAAAAGATAAACCCTGAAGGGAATTCACTGACCTCATAGGGAACATAAACTACATGTGTTGGTATATAGGTCTTGCTCTATCTAGGTCTTAATCATCCAGCAGAAACGTACAAAAATGAAGTACACACCACTGGGCCATAATAATAAGTTGAGCTGTAAATGACTATGGTCGACAATTTCTGCAGATAACTCACTATTGTCGTGGAATGCTGGACTGTGTTGGATTGTGTTGTTGAGTTCAGGCACTTAAAGTAGTTGAATGACATTAGAGTGCCCATCTCTGACAGGTGTAGACAAAGGAAGGGGTATAGAAAGGAAGAATCATGATGTGTGTGTATGGACAGTACAGTTGGGATAGACAATGCCATGCTTCTACATAATTCTACAAGAGGCAAGATTTGCCCTAATGGTGGTTGGACAAGATATTATGTTGGCTTCTAGTACTATGGGCAACCACTGGGAAAATAACATGGTAGAAAGTATTAATTATTGAATCTTTGATGTAGTTCAGGTATAAAAAATAAGATACACAAACAGCTACACTCTCTTAATTTACTGATAAGAGTCATATGGTATAATAATGTCTGTAAATATAATATCATGTATGCACCTTCTATGATACCAAAACATTATGAAAATAGTTTGCAATGTATTAATTTATCAAATCCATCTTGTCAAGGAATCTTAAAACTGTCTCATTGACGTTTGTACTTCAATAAAACAAAAATAAATGCTCTAGGTAATTTCCCAGACAGTTCCTTTTTCATTTATCCACAATTTCCTATTTATATTTGTGTTAATCTCTCATACTTATTTATCCAATAGTTTATATGCAAATTACCTTACCCTAAAATAAAACATACATTTTGAAGAAAATTATTGAGTGAAACAATAATGAAATAGATGCCAGAAGCTGGAAAGGCCAGGCTTGCTCTTGTTTTTGTAACAGAAAGACACTTCTGTTTCTGGGAGAAGGAACCGTACACAACCAGCCTCGGTTTCTCCTGGTCAGTAGACTCCTAGGTCACACCACTGTGCCCAGGCACACTTGCAAGCGTTTGTTCTACACCAAAATCAAGCATCAAGTATAGTTTGCCCTTTGGTCTTGGGGTCCTCATTTCTGAAGCTTCGTGTGACACATAAAGGTTTAATTAAATAAATGTATTTTGCTTTTCTTGTATTAACTGATCTTATGATATGTGTGTCAACCATTGCCCATACGGTCAATGAGGAAAGCTATTACTACATTTTGTCCCTGTAGCTGTTTTCAAAGTTAATCAATCATATCTGGTAAAAGTCTCTGAAAAGAAATATTTTTTCTGATGCTCTGGTTTGTTTTTAAGAAGGAGTCTCCAAAGTGAAATTAATTGCAGGGTGAGCCCCTCTGGGTACCTTTGTCACATATTTTTGAAGTTTTTCTAGGAAGGGTCTACAGGTGCTCTGTCCCCAGCATGGCAGTATGAGCATGTCTCAGCACATCTCAGCAGGGCTGCCCTCTGTCCGTGACATTCTCTGCTGTGTCTAAGAACCAGCTAAATCAGGTATCTGCAGTCATTCAATAATTATTTGGAAAGAAAATAAATATTTAACTGTAATAAAAATCTCACACTGTCTTTTTTTAAAAAACACCCATCCATAACTAATAAGCATAGTAAATAAAAGTGAAAATCTACAATTTCTATTGTTATCAGCAAAACAATCTGAAGTTTTCATCACTACAATTTTAGTTCAAATTTTTATTGTTAGCTTTTCTTCTGTGGTGACATTTCCTGCACTGTTTTTTGGTGACTTATTTACTTGTGATTTTAGTTCACATTAAATGAATAACTTCATTAGGTATCTAGTAAGGGCTTTTTGTGTACTAATAGGAACTTATCTTAGAATTATGCTATAGCTTTAGTGTTTGAGTTTGCACCCTATCTGCTCATGCCAAGTATTCCTTGGAAAAGTTAAACACAGTCAGTCTATCTATAACATACAGAACTACAGCATTTGAAAAGAATTCATCTCTACTGAGCATGTATTTTTTTTAATTTGTCATTAATCTCTAAACAATAATGTAAAACATCATGGCAATTATTACATAGTAATTACATTATATTAGTTACTGCAAGTTATATAGGGATGATTTAAAGTAGCAGGAGTGTATTGCAATTTGTATGGAAATGCTGTGCCATTTTATTTAAGAGATCCCAAGGTCTGATAATTTTAGTATCTGCAGAGGTCTCAAAATGATTGCCCTGCAAACATCAGGGGACAAGTGAATTCTATATTTCAGTGACGTTTAAAATAATATCTACCTTGGGACTGTGGAATAGCTCAGTGGACTAAGCACCTGCTTAGGCAAGAGCAGGGAATGGGGTTCGATCCCCAGCACCACATGCTGTGTTGGTCTGATCTCTGGGTGCACTGAGCTGGCAACCAAGACCTGGGGTGATGGCATACGTCTTTAATCCCAGAGCTGGGGAGGTTGAAACAGGAGGATCTCTATGAGTTTGAGCTCCATAGAGAGACTCTGGATCAAATAAATAAATTTTTAAAAAAGGAAAAAAAATGTACCATGATAAAGGGTTGTGATAGACAAAATGAGATAACTCATACATGCTTTAACCAAAGGACCTTAAATAATAAGTGCTGACACATAAATAATAGCTTTACTATTAATTAGTAACTTTATTACTATTATTATTTATTATTAGTGTTGCTATTTTTGTTGCATAGAGAGGATTTCAATCAGAAAAATAGATTAAACCTTAATCTGCATATTTTTCTATTTATGACTTACCTAACCTTTCTCTATTCACAATCCCTTTAGTGTTTCAGTATTTTTTAAGTTTTTCCCTAACCAAAAATGTACATGTTACTAGTATTTATGAAGTAATTATGTGCAAATATGTTAGTAAGTTTTGTGTCCTCCTGGCAATTTTGTAGCTGTTTTTCTTAAGAATGCACATTCATTAAAACATTCTTTCAGTCTTATGTAATTGCAGTTATCAATGAGGTATGTGCTGCCACCCGACAGCTAAGCCAGCTTCTCAATTACTAGAATTAGATCGAACACTACCATTTCTACCTCTTTCATAAAATTGAAATTTCCCCTTGTTTGCCTCTAGTACAATTACTGTAATAAAGCTTATGACGCCAGTGTAACTCTGTTGTCAGAGCAGATCACAGGTAAAGTTAGCAGCTTGTGGGCTGGCCAACTCACTGCTTGGATATTGCTGTTGTCTTAACTGTCAGAGATTTCTATTTCACTTACAACATCCCACGGTTCCCTTCAGAGAGGACTGTCTTGCTCCTGGTTTCCTGGGGCCAAAATTGGTGAACCTGGCTTCTTCATTACACAAGGTTTGGGCTTCTTTTTTCTTCTCCTAGCTGCCCCACCCACATCCCCGCTTCTTCCTCCTCTATGAAGACAGACGTCTTCCACTATTGTGCCCTGCTTGTTTTCTGCTTCAATCTATTGTTTCTTTCCCTTTCATTTTAGGGGGTTCTTTTGAAACAGTCTTGCTGTATAGTTTATTCTGGATTCAGATTCATTCTGCAGCTTGGCCTGGCCTCAATCACATGGCAATCCTCCTGCCTCAGCCTGCCTAATGCTGGTGTAACAGGCACACAAGGTCATGGCCAGCTGTTTTTAATCTGTTCTCAATGCACATTGAACAATTTTAGAATACATTTTTCCCCTTAACAGCAAAATTTACCAACATTATTGAAAATGTATGCTTTCTTTTGCTTTATAATTGTTTTATCATGTGTCAAAATAGCATATAGACAAAGTCAGTCGGACTTATTCTTGATGCCTGTAAATAATGTGAGGCTTAATCAAACTATCTGCAGACAGATCCATAGTGTCTGGATACAAAATTAAAAGTGATAGAGGATCCTTACAACACCTCATATTGAGAATAATTTTCCTAGGCTGTTTTTCACTGCTATTCTACTCCACTAAACTTCGATTAGGTTTCAAGTTGACATTAACTGCTGGCCTACAGAAAAACTATTTCAATAAATTATTTTTCAAAAGTGGTTCTGTGTGTTTATTTTGAAAACTAACTTTACAATTTCTTTATATCTTTATTCTTTCAATTTAAAATTGACCCTATATTTCTTTACAGCAAGCCTAGATATTTCAGTTCAGAACTTTTATTCCTAAATATTTAAAATTCATTATTTTATTAAAATGTGTTTGTCATTGTGATTGCAGACAAATACAAAATGATCATATGTCTTGTGCTCTAGCCTCATATTTCACTAATAAGGAAGATAATTTTACTTTGAGGTATTTTCAATGAAGTAATGTAAGTTTATATAGGTCTATATTTTGTAATCTTTGGCTTCTAAATATTTTATATAATTGATGTTAAAATGTTTCCAAATGTCTTTTATTGAAATACTATTGTTTGTCTTCAAGTTTTCATGTTGATTCCATTTGGAAAATGAAACTGGGAGCCAGTGTTCAATTCCCAGCCCCATCATTCTTTAGTTGTGGCACTTTGTAGAGTTTGCTCATTCTTTCCAGGGCTCACTTCTCTCATCTATAATGCAAGAAAACTACACTTGGATGGTTGTTTGATAAGATTATTTGACATATGTTAAATGCTAGGTGTAGCGATTGATACATTGTGTCAACTTGGCTGGATCAGCTCTTTAGCTCTACATCCTGGGCCATGGGGGCCCTGCCCGGGTGGTCAGAGAGGGCCCGCACTGGACAGGAGGACATGTCCCAGAGTGACTCAGCACAAAAAGGACATAAAGGAGGTGAGGGATGCTTCTATGCCCTTCACTTCCTTGGAGAGGTCCCGGTCTTCATCAGTTGAAGCAGCAGCTGTGCCAATTCAGAGGAGCTCCGGTCTTCACAGTCAGCATAGAATGGTAAAGGGAGAGACTTGACACCGCGGCTGCTGTTCCTGCCCGGCTTTTCATTGGTTTCTGCCACCACAAAGTGCTGCTGTTTGCCTTGGAGTCAGTAGAATACGGGCTAAAACCTCCTCTAACTCTGAGCTAAATAAACTTTTCTTTCCGTCATTCCCAGCAAATGAGTGAAAAATAACCAAGACAGAATTTGGTACCCAGAGGAGTGCGACTGCTGCTATGGCTAAACCTGGTCATGTAGATTACAAGCTTTTGGGAATGGCTTATGAAAAGAGATAGGAAAGGCTCGGAGATGTAACCTACAAGGGGAAGCACTGGAACAGCTTTGGCTGTTCTCTTTGGGAGATTCCGGTCAGAGCTCAGAAGACCAGAAGACTGATTAAATGCCTGCCTGTAAAGATCAGGCCTGGGAGGTTTCTGCTCGGAAGAAGGACTGCATTGGTTGTTGAACTCCAGATGATTTGTGTTATGTCTTGGCAGAAAGTTTGTCTACATTTTGCTCCTGTCCAGAGACTTTGCCTGAGACTGAATGAAGCACAGCAGACTAGTTAATTTTGCAAAAGAAATTTCAAGGCGGTCAATATTGAGGCAGCGGTGTGGATGTTGCTGGGGGCTTTTAGCCAGATTTATTTTGAGAATCAAGAACAATGATCCCGGCAGGATGATTTAAGGTGTTGTGAGTTTGGCTGAAAAGAGAATACTAGGATGGCTGTGGACTGCAAAGATAGAGCTGAGGTCTCCATTGCACAGGAAGAGCAGGAGAATAGAAAAGATGTCCTAAGGGCATCACAGGATGTGACAGGTTCTCACCCTTTGCAGCCCCAGAATCACTAGAGTAAGGGACTTTGTTTTGAGGAGAAAGCTGTAGACCCCCACGTTCCAGAATGGAGGTGGCAGCCACACCAGATTGCAGAATGGCATTAGCATAGAGAATTTGTTTCTTGGAATCAGGGTCAGAGTGCTCAGAAATCCAGGCACTTGACCCCTACAACCAAAAGGCAGGTGGCAGCTCTTGGCATCATCCATGTGGCATTGACAGTAGAAGCATGCAGAATGCAGTAGTTCTGAGGTTAAGAAGGCTTCTACCTAGATTTCAAAAGGCCTGGGAGACCAGGCAGAGTGCTCCTTAGAAGACAGTGTGTAAAGCTATGAGTGAGAAGCCTATTAAGCAGAAGCCTCAGAAGTTTAAAAAAGACAGGAGCATGGATTGTCTAAGGAAAGCTATGGAGAGAGAAAAGCCAGCCCCAGAGTTCTTAGCAGAAGTGCTATGGGGTGGAGCCATGTAAGGCTTTTAGTGCTCACAACTTGTTACAGGTTGATTTGGATGTTCCACATAGTATTACAGAACTTAATGTTTGACCTTCTGGATTTTGGACTTGCCTTGGTCGCAATGGTGTGTATCCTCCTGTGTATATATTTTGGAATGGTAACATTTATTTTGTGGCTTTGAATATAGGAAGTGTTTAATTTTTCATTTGTACAGGGTCTCACAGCTAAGAGTTTTCCTTAGATCTTGGGACTTGGACTTCTTAGCAATGCTGAAACTGTTAGAACTCTGGCAACTCTTGCAGATAGACTGAAGTGACTTTTGCATAAAGGGATGTTCATGAGTCTTTGGGGGGCCAGGGGTAATGTTATATTTCTATGTAAATAAAATTGGCAAACTTAATAGTGATTCTTAAGTACTATGAAAGATGTGTTATAATGTCCAAGCTGTGAAGTTGTAAGGAGCATGCCTTCCTATCTGGAGACTGCTTTAAAGAATTGTATGTCTACTTGCCAAGGTGACAAGGGGTGGACTGTAGCGGTTGATACACTGTGTCAACCTGGCCTGTCCTAGGGTGGGGAGGGTGCACCCCAGAGTGACTCAGCACACAAAGGATATATCAAGGAGGTGAGGAAGGCTTCTGCACCCCCTGCTTCCCTGGAGAGGACCTTGTCTTCACCACTCTGCTTTGTAGCTGTGCCATTTGGAAGGCACTTTGGTCTTAGAGGTGGAGTGTCAGTCATAACAGCATAGAGGACAAAGAAAGAGGCTAGATGGACACTGCAGCTGCTGCTCCTCCTCTGCTCTTCCTTGTTTTCTGCTACCACAAAGTGCTGCTGTTTGCCTTGGAGCCAGTGGGAGGATAGACTAAAACCTCCAGTAACTGTGAGCTAAGTAAACCTTTCTTTCCTTCATTTTGGGTGTTGGTATTCTGTCTCAGCAATAAGCAAAAAGTAATCAAGACACCAGGGCACTGTACAGCCACATGAATGTTTTACACATGTAAGTTTTTGTCAACATTATATAGTTATTGTTATGCTTGCTGAACTAAAACCTACTTTTATGTATTTAGTTCAGGGTCTCACTACATGGTTCAGACTCAAGGTGATCCTCCTGTTTTCAGCTTCCCAGCTCAGCTCTGGGATGACAGGAGTGTGCCACCATACCCGGTCTCCATGGCAGGCTCAGTGTATGGAGTGGAAGAGCAGCATGTGATGCCAGGGATTCAACCTCGGTCCCTGCACTTGCTGAAGCAGGCACTTGGTCAACTGAGCTATCTCATGGGCCCTAAACCTACTTCATAAAGATGAAATTCGTTTAGGAAATTGTCACATTTAGTACTTATATTTCATTTAGAGTTCTATTATCTGTGTTTGTTGTTGCTAGCAGTCTAACACTTTGTGAAATTTCATTGGTTTTAATAGCAGAGATTTGCTAGTCTCATAGGGCAGCTCCTGATTTTCTGGGTAGAATTGTACCACAGTAATTTTTTTCTTTCTGTTTTTTTGGCTGAACCAGGGATTGAACTCAGCCCCTTGCGCTTACCAGGCAAGTGCTCATTCTACTGAGCTATTTCCCCAGCTCATCATAGAAATTATTTTAATATGGGACACTTCATAGGTAAAAATTTTAGCTCTGAAATCTTTCCCAAAGATAAGTTACATGTAACATTTATTGATTAAAACCTATATGAGGGCCAACAAGATAGCTTAGTGGACAAAGTGCCAACTTAGGCAAACACAGGCACTGAGTTTCTATCCCCAGGACCACATGCCATGTTGGCCCCACCTCCAGGGTCACTGAGCCAGCCAGAGTCCAGGTGTGGTGGTGCACCAGTAATCCCAGCACTGAGGTGGCTGAAAGCATGAGGATCCCTATGAGTTCGAGCTGGGTCATGAGATCCCGAACAAAAAGTAAATAAGTAAATAAATAAATAATCTATATGTAAATTCTTAAAATACTTTTCTTTTATATATTAAATAAATCATTATCTATTTAATTACCTTAGAGCTATAGATAGATAGATAGATAGATAGATAGATAGATAGATAGATAGATAGATAGATAGATGATAGATAGATATAGATATAGATATATAGATATATGCTTTATATCTATTTACTATTTATAGTTTTGTACTTGCATAACTAAGGTAAATTTAATTTACTCTGTCACTCTTTTAAGAGAGGGGAGGAAAGTGCTAACCGTCTATTTCAAGGTACAAGAAAGCCCTCACAGCGTCACTTAGAGAGTGTCTTCTGTTCCGCAGAGACTGGCAAATACATTTAATTAATGTCTTACACCTAAGAAACATGGAAGGTGAGCAGGAACTATAAACACGGGAGGAGTCTATAAGGAGAAAGGAATGCCATGAGAAAACTCTTCTTTCCCACTGCTGTAAGTGAACAAACTATATTTCCAATATCCATGTGAAGGGGTCTCTCAGAGAAGCCTTCATATGGACACAGACCAAGCTGTGTCAGCTCCACAGGAGGCACAGCACCCCGCGTGTCTAAGCTTGAGAGTGCACGGTCAGCAGGAGGTGCTGATAAATTGATCTTCATTTACTTCTGAGGAAAAAAAGGTATGCCACATTCATAGATAGGTTTAATATGCCTTCCCTTGGCAAAAACAAATGTAAAGGAGAGGCACTCCAAATAATCATGAAATACTCAACGTTTATCAAAATTTACAGAAAAAGCACAAAAAGTGCAACTAACTAAAAAAATAACCTGGCATCCCTTCTTTCACTAACTTTCCTTAAATTTTTTAAAATTCCTAATTAAGCCATAATTGCAACAGACACATTTTTGATCTTATGTAGATATTGATTGTTCTTTGTTCTACATTAGTAAGTAGAATACAAGGAAGTGTGTTGAAACTTCAATCCTTAGAGAAATGAATAGATACTGTGCTGATTGAATGGCATATGTTGAATACTGGAAAAATGTCTGCATGTGTGTGCACATGTGTGTGTGTGTGACAATATAATAACTAAAAAGCACAATATATTTTGACCTGCAAGAGGTGATTGAAAAATATTGAGGGTGTTTCAACACAAAAATAAATCATTCTAGTAAGTGGCACCTTGCCATTAATCCTTCTCTAAATATTTTTCCTTTTTAACATGGTTATATTATAATTCTTACCATTTTATGAAGAAGTTCTGGTGGTTATCTTTTGTGTCTTTATAAAGTATGATTTAAAAAATATGGTGATGGCTTCTGCCAAACGTCATCCAGCTCAAAAGGATGCTAATAAAAATGTTATAGTATGTTTTTACCCCATCAAATCCTTAGGACCTGATGCAGTGTGACTCCTGGCTCATCTCCAAAGTAAAAATGACCAGAAAATGTAAATGTTTTCAGGAGTCATTTCAAAACATTGAGGCAGCCGTGAGTCACAACTGCTGATGTTCACAGAACAGGACTGCTGGACAGGAGGGCCTCAGAAATTGATGAGAGAGATGGGAGAAATACACTGTAAGCAAAAGGAAAATCTTTAAGGGTAAACATAGCAATGTGTCTTGATTGTAATAAGTTTTTAAGTTTACCTTCACTGTTTTTCCTTCAGTGAGACAAAATACCTGACATGCACAGTTTAACCAATTAACACTCCAGTTATTTAAATACAAGGTGACCAAAAGTTGCATTTTTTGTTATTTTTATAACAGGAAAATGAAAATGACAATTTTATCAACTGCATTCAGTACAAGAGATGAATGGTTGAAACAACGCCTGCCTGAGTAATGCTCAGGATAGTCAGTAGGTAAATATGCTGTCTGTGTGACGCTCAGGTAAGCTGCTAAATGGTAAAAGGTGGAGAGGCCAAATTGGCTCATGTTTTCAATTTGTGATCATCTGACACCAAGACAGAGAGGTTGTTGTGGAAAGGCATAGAAGAGCACAGCTATTTTGTTCTTTATGGGGGAAAGAGAGCAGGGGATGAATGCCAGAGTGAAGGGGGCAGGGAGCAGAAGTGGCCCCTCAAGGCCCCGTCTCTATGACTCATCTAGCTGCCACTGTGTGTGCCCCAGAATGCCCCCAATCACATCACCAAGCTGGCTGAAACTCCATCTCAACCCAAACAGGTATGTACTGTATGTCTCTATCACAAAAAAATATGTAATTTATATTTTCTATATATTTTTCTTGGGGATAAGTAACTAACAAAACAATAAATAGCATTTTTATTTGTAGTATTTGCCAACTGTGTCTTGGGTACACTGGTCTTCTACTTGTGATTTTTCCTTTTTAGCCTCTAAAGGAGCTGGGGTTATAAGTGCATGTCACATGTCAATCCGCAAGTTTCTATGGTGGATTTAGTGCTACCATGGTCCGTAGGAAAGTACTAATGTGATATTACTGAATGCAGAGTTCAGAAGCATTTATAATGGTCAGTAGGCCCTTATTATATAGTCAGTCCTCATTACTCACAGATTCTATGTTTTGCAGTTTTCTTATTCATTAAAATATGTATTTCTAGCTTAATGATAATATTTATAACTTTGCATTTTATTGGGCGACAATTTCAGAGGGGCCAAAAAAAAAAAAAAAAAAAAACCCAAGTTGTAGACAATCTTGGCAGAGTATGCAGATGTGCATGTGATTTCTTATTTCCATTCTCCTGCAGGAAATGAGTGTCCTTTCATGGAATATTTAGTGTCACAGTTTAAACATTTTTGTACATTATTCCACAGATAGTTCACCAAGATAATCCCGAAATTTTGTCTTACATCTCTGTCATGTGATCATAGAAAAATAAATGTGTGAGAAAGGATTCTGTCACCGAGTTATAATGCTTTTGACCACAAGTTTAATGTGGTTAAGTGTTAATCAACTACATATTAAGTACATGTATTTAAGCAGACTCTCACATAAAACAAGGTGGTGTATTGATCAGCAGATAAAAAGGTCCTGACCAGAGCAACACAGAAATCAAACTCTAGATTTCCCCTGGTGGGACTGGTTCAAGTTTTCACTAATTGTTTGTTCATTCTGACTTTATAGAACACCAATACTATGAATAATGACATCATAAGATACAGCTTTTTATCACACAGGCAAAAAGATATAAAAATTTCAAGATCATAAATAACAGTAAAATGTGAAATTCTTAAGCAATGATCGATATCTTATTTTCACTTGAAAAATAATTGATGCTAATTATAGTTCTTATTTTTTGTTAGTAGGTTTTCTGATTCTTACATTTGGTGAAAATTCTTGGCAGCTTTTCTGAGCTGGGCTGCACCTGCTCTTGCGTAACATTAAGATGACCAACGTGGAATGGTTTTTATTAACTTCAAGAAAACAACAGTGGGGAAAAAGGTCTGTTTATATCGTTCTCTGTGCATGTACATGTAAGTGTTGGTTGATCAGAATATGCATTATGAGAAGCTGGTTTCTGAATTAGACTTAAATGAGATAGCTCATCCTATGAACTTCACAAAGAGTTTCCATATGCAAAGAATATTGAATGCAAGAAATGTCGCAGGAGATAACCAGTCTGTATGAGGAGATCAAAATGGCAGGAGCAGAGGAAGGAATAAGTTCAACTAGTAGATGATAACATTAAAAGGAGACAGAACATACTGAGCTTTACAGATCACTGCTAGACTTCTGGTTTTATTCTGAGAGAGCAGAGGGAGGTTTTACCATAGTTGTACTCTTTACTGTGTTTTCAGACAAATACAAACTTTGCAAGAACCATTGAATTGCTATTTCTCTTTTTTAGGCAACAAAGTTTGGGGTTATGTTTATGGAAATAAATAAGCAGAATATAGATATGAAAATTAAAATTTTAAGATTAGCTGCTAGGGCCAGGGATATAGCTCAGTGGCATAAGTGTCTTTCTGGCAAGTGCAAGGTCGCAAGTTCAATCCGCTGTGCAAAATAATAATAATAATAATAATAATAAGCTGCCTGAATAAGTGTGGCATATGAGAATTAATAACAATCTAGAAAGACTTCAATTGTTTTAGTCTAAACAACCGAAAAATAGAAAGAATGATTAAAAAATCCAGTTATAGGAAGGCAAAATAACAGAAACATGGTTTATATGATTGTGCGTATGATGTTGATGTAGTACACATTTGCATATGCAGAGTTGGCTGGATATATGAGTCTTACTCAAAGGAGTTTCAAGCGAATTTGGGGATCATCAGCATAGTTTGGTAAAAATCAGCTAGGAAATAAGAGGCTGAGTGGTAACAAAGGGCTTATTAATCCTAAGAGGTTTTAATGGAGTTATTTGGGTCTTTTATGTAGAGTAGCATATCATTTGAAAAGAATGATAACTTGAGTTCTTTCCCTCCCCTATGTACCCTTTTATTTGTTTCTCTGTCTGGTTGCTTTGGCTGATGTTTCAGGTACTACGTTGATTGGAAAAGGTGACAGTGACCATCCTTGTCTTTTTTCCTATTTTTTTAAGATTTATTGCCATTCAGTACGATGCTGGCTGTTGGATTCTCATAGGCAGCTTTTGTCATATTCTGATATGGTCTTCCTATACCTGTTTCCTTCAAGGTTTTTGTTATCAGGCATGGTTAGACTTCATCAAAGCCTTTTCTGCATTTATTGCATCGATTGTATGTTGTTGACCTTGCTTCTATTTAAGTATATATTATATTTATTGACTTAGGCATGTTGATAGCATCCTTGCATCTCTGAGACTAAATCTAATTGGTCATGTTGTATAATCTTTTTTTGATAATATGCTGAGTTCTGTTTCCTAATAACTTGTGGAGGACTTTTATATCAATGTTCATTACCAAGATTGGTCTTCGGATTTCTTTTTCAATTTAGGAAGCAGGGTGACATTGGCTTTTATAAATGATTTTGGAAGCAGTCCATCTCTTTAAATTTCTTTGAAGATCTTGAGGTATATTGGTGATTTGAAGTCCTTTTGTTCTGATTTTCTCTGCTCTGCTCTGCTCTGCTCTGCTCTGCTCTGCTCTGCTCTGATCTGTTCTGTTCTGTTCTGTTCTGTTCTGTTCTGTTCTGTTCTGTTCTGTTCTGTTCTGTTCTGTTCTGTTCTGTTCTGTTCTGTTCTGTTCTGTTTTACTGTGTCACTGTCATTGTTCTTGGTTGGGTTGTTAACGTAGGTATATCTCTTCAGATAGTTTTATTAGTTTGGATACCTATCTATCCAAGAATCTGCCCATTCCTTCAAAATTTTCTAATTTCTTGGAACAGCATTGTTTTAAGTTGGCTCAGGCTGTTTTAAGGGCAGGTCTGCTAAGGAAGGTGGAGATGGGGATCCTGCACCTGACTAAGTTTGCTTAAACAACTGAGCTAACTGGTAGGCTCCCCTGGAATATAATTTTTGAAGTGATTACTATCTTCTGGATTTTCCCAACCTCTGTTGTGATTTCATCTCTTTGTGAAAATGAAGTGTTAAAATTCCCTGCTATAGCTGTGTTTCTGTTCACTTGATCTTTTAATTTCAGCAGTTTTTTTTTTTTTTTTAAATGGAGATAGTTGCTCCGATATTCAGTGCTACTGTGTTCAGCAGTGTTATTTTCTTTCTGGATTGTTCCCTTAACTAGTATGTAGGGACTGTCTTTGTCTCTTTTAATCAGCTTTAGCTTGAAGTTTATCATGTCTGACATTAGAGTTCCTGCCTCAGCTTATTTTCAGGGTCACAGTGCATGAAATGTTGTTTTCTATCCCCTAATTTTCAGTCTGTGAAAACGGTTTTCTTTTATTTTATTACATGAGCTTCTTGGATGCAATAAAATACTGGGTTCTGTTTTTGATCCAGTCTCCCAGTTTGTCTCATAATTGGAATACCAAAGATACAAATGTTGGCAGGTAATACTGAAAGGTGTTGGTTACTTGCTATGATTGCCTTTTTTAGCTGTTAGTGTATCCTTTGTTTTTTCTTTCCTGATGTTTTGTTGCTGTTTATCCATTGACCACACTAGTTTGTGCCCTAGTTGAGACCCATTTATCATATAGGTTGAGAATATTCTGAATTATTTTCTTTGGGACTGGTCATTTTCATGAATGTACCTTATTGCTCCATTCTGGATAACTTCGTGGATAAATTAATCTGGATTAAGTCATTTGCATTTTAGTCTTAAAAATAATTCACTACAAGGCTCTCTGGCATTTGGAGTATGTGTTGAAATATCTGCTTTCATTTCTAACTTGTTTACCTTTATATGTTATTTTATTTTGGTTTTAATGTAGCTGTTTTTCAAATTCAGATTTTTTATACAAAATAAAGCTTATTGAAAAGCAGATATACTTCCACTGCATGGTGACAAAGACAGAACACATTGTTTATAGTAGTCCTAAAATATGAAATAGTGATAAATCTCACTGCAAAATTAACAAGACCTACATACAGAAAACTAGAAAGCATTTCACAAAAGTTGAAGATTTCAAGAAAAAATTTAAGGTGGAACACTTAAAGATAATGTTTTTCTAAAAAATTGATCTGATAATCCAATTCTAATGAAAATTCTGCTATTTTTAAATTAACAGGCTTTTCTAAAATTGATATAAAAATCCAAATGACCAGGAATTATTAAAACAATTTTGAAAGTGAAGAAAAACTTGGGAAGACTAGCATCATGTTATTTGTAGAACAAATACACATTGACAACTTACTTTTCAGTTTTTCACATTAAGGAGAACAATATGATGCTTATATATACTGGCTGGATTTTTTCACTTATGAGCATGGATTTGTTTATCCATTTACGTATAAAAGCTTCCAGTTCACCATTTTTATGGCTAATTAATACTGCATTGCACAGAAAGGGTGTATCTTTTTTATCCATTCCTTGGATGATGGGCATATTTTTGCTGGGTATCTGGAGATGTTATAGGGGTATGCCTTGTGTGCTTAATTTTGCACTGTATTTTGTTTGTTCTGTAAGGATCACTTACTTGTACTTTAAATGGTTTTCTTATATTTGAGAAATTTCACTCTATAACTTCTGCCCCCTTGTTAGTGATGCCAAAGTATTATCCTCTAAGTTGTCTTCTAACTCTATTTAGCCTTAGTTTGCTCTTCTTGTTGTCATTAATAGTTGCTGCGTAGCCTTGCCATCTGCTACTTTGCTTTCCTAAGGTCTTTATCATAATTCACTATTTTGTCTTCAATTTCAGACACTGTCTTCACATTTCACCTACTCAAATATCATTTCATACTATGCAGTATTCTTTCTTTGTGTGGTACCAGGGATCAAATTCAGGACTTTCTCTGGCCAGGCCAGCACTTATCCCACCCAGCTATCTCCTCAACTCCAGACATTATTCTTGAAGCTCATCATTTCACTTACTTGTCATAAAAACTAGACTTGTGACTGTGACTTATAGAGTTATTTTTATCTCCAAATCTAATACTTACAACTACCTAGTACAATTTTAATGCCACTATTTTCCATGCAAGTAATAATTTTTTGTCAGTTGACATGAATATTTAAGTGATATTCTAGAATGTGTTAGTAGTAAATATGTATTTCACACACAAACATTTATTCTATAACATAGTATGAGAATTTTGGAAGTAGGATCTGTTCTGAATTACTAGGCTTAGGCAGGACCATAAAGGCTGTTCCCCATAAAGGGATTAGTGACCTTCAAGTAGTGAAAGAGCAGTCCATATCTTTGTTCACCCATACTGCTCAGTTACAGGAAGAAGGTGGCCATCAGGAAATCTGTGAACCATGATAGTGGCGGCCACCATGGGCCTGAGTCACCATGCAATTTACTTGCCTTCCAAGCACTGAGCACTGGGATTACAGGTGGATGCCTCCACAGCCATCTCAGCACTCCCCAGGAGTGGGGCCTGGAGGGCATGCCAGGGATTGAATCCGGCCATTTCACTCCACAGAAGCAGGTGCTTTAGTTTGCTGAGTTATCTCGCTGGCTCAATTTTACTTTTCCTCTTTTGAAATTTATCAGAGCCTAGCCCCGCCTTCCCTGCAACTCCCTGGAGCCCCTGCTCCCAAGCCCTCCTAGCAAGTGAGAACTTTTGTGACTCTTCCGACCACTGATCCACCCGGTGAGTTTGTGGGAGAACTTTCTGCTTCCCCACAGGACATCACCTGGAGCCACCATCTCCAACACCTCCGAGAGCGACCCGTTCCCAACCAGGCTGCCCTGCAAATCCGCAGAAACCCTGCTCCCAAGAATGCCCAGTCAGTGAGAATTTTTGTGATTCTTCAGGTCCCTGATACAGCCCAGCCCAGCCCAGTGAGTGTGTGACAGAGCTTTGGCACCCAATGGTGCTCCTTGGGCCAGGAGCACAACAGAAGGGAAGCACAGGCTCACAATTGTGCCTGAAGGGTTGCAGCAAAAAGGAACTGAATACAACAACTACATCCCAGCCAGGCATCACTGGATAATCTCAAACTTACTAGATCGGCACCCGAATCTCATTTTGTGCTAAGGTTGTAACTGTACCAAAACTCTACACCAAAGATCACAGGTCAGTGTTATACAAAATGACAAAGACAAGGAGCAAAATGTAATCTCAAGCCTCCAGCCCACCAATGATAATTGCAGAGGACATAAGCTCTGTTGAAATGAATAAATTAATGAAGTTAGAAGCAAAGAAACAACAATACAAAGGTACAGAGGAATTCAGACCAGAATTAACTCCTGAAATAAAAATAAAGAAATTTTTGAATACATAGCGTCTGAAGTAATGAATCAAATCCAGAAATGTATGGGGGAACCCAATACCCACACAGAACAAGTGCAAAGAGCACTATTCCAGCTGAAACATATGAATTAACAGCATTGCAAGCAAAGAAATAACAGCAAAAAGGTAAAGAGGAACTCAAAGCAGAAATAATTTCTGAAATAAGAATAATATTTGAAATCATAGCATCAGAAGTAGAGAATCAATTATGGCAATATATGGAAGAAACCCAATTTGGAAGAAACTCTGCGGTAAAAGAATTAATAGCTGCCTCTAAAGAAGATGTGGGCCCAGAGCCCCTGCCCCCAAACCCACCAAGTGAGTGGGACTTTTCCCACCTCTCAGCATCCCAGTTTGGTGAGTGGTGAGTCTGAGGGAGAGCATTTGACTTCTTCCTATGCATGCTCTGTGACATCCAGAGCCTCAGGCCCTAAGACATCGTAGGCAGAGACCTACCTGAGACACCCCAGATAGGTCTGCCTGGAAACTCCTGGGAGGTCCTTGCTCCCAAGCTGGTCTCAGGATCGAGATCTTTGCTGAATCTCTCGGCACTTGATCCACCCCCACCCAGCCTGGTGTGTGTGAGGGAGAGCTTCTGCATTCCCCAGTCCTCCCTGGACCAGGGACCTAACAGAGGGGAATGACAGGCTGATAGCTGTACCTGAAGAGATGCAGCAAAAAGAAACTGAACACAACAGCTAGATCCAGGCCAGGTATACATGGATAATCTCAAACTTAATAGACTGGCACCCGAATCTCATACATACTAAGGTTATAACTGCACCAGAGCTCTGCACCAAAGGTCAGAGGTCAGAGGTCAGTGCTATACAAAATGACAATGACAAGGAGAAAAATGAAATTTCAGGCCTCAAGTCTACCAATAAGTGCAGAGGACACTAGCTCAACTAAAATGAGTGAATTAACACAGACGGAAGCAAAGAAACAATAGCATAAAGGTACAGAGGAACTGAGACCAGAATTAATGCCTGAAATGAAAAAAAGAAATTTTTGAAGACATAGCATCTAAAGTCATGATGCTAAAAATCAGGAACATCTGGGGGAAACCCAATGCTCACACAGAACAAGTGCAGAGAACACTATTCCAGCTAAAATGTAAGAAGTAACAGTGTCAGAAACAAAGAAACAACAGAAAAAGATAAAAGAGGAACTCAAAGAGGAAATAATTACTGAAATAAAAATAACTCTTTGAAATCATAGCATCTGAAGTAGAAAATCCATTCTGGAAATATACAGAGGAAATCCAATTTGGAAGAAAATCTACAGTAAAGAATTAATAGCTACCTCTAAAGAAGACATTGATTTAAAAAAATAGAGGAAATAAGAAACATGACAAATTCCTGAAATGAGCAATATTGAAAACAAATAGAAAGCATGAAGCAGAGTCAAGGAGATATAGAAGGGTTAAAAATATTAATCGCGAATCTACAAAACCATTTGAGTGAAAGCTAAGGCAGTTTCAGATCTTGAAGACCCTGGTGCAGCTAGTGAAAAGGTGAGAAAGGATCTCTTAAAAACGAGAATGTAGGAAAAAATAATCCATCACCTGCAAGATGATGCCAAGATGAAGAATGTGAGACTAATTGGCATAAATGAGAATGAAGGAGTAAATACAAATGATATAAAAAGAATATGGGCAGAAGAATTCACAGAAAATTTCCCAAATATGAGGAAACAATCCAGCATTCAGGTAACTGAAGGATACAGAACCAATAATTTCAAACCAAGAAAAAACACACTGAGATATATAATAGTCAAGAAACCAGAAATCCAACACAAGAATAATATACCGAAAGCTGCTAGAGAGAAGAAGGAGCTCACATTCAAAGGAAAACCCATCAGAATTACAGCCTACTTCTCTACACAAACAATGAAGCAAGGAGAGCATGGAGCAGAGTTCTTTAAGTCCTACACGACAACAAATTCCAGCCCAGACTATTACACCCTGCAAAGCTCTCTTTCAAGTTTGATGGAGAAGTGAAATACTTCCACGACAAAGAACAGCTGAAGAATTTCATGATGACAAAGCCAACCCTAAATAGCTTACTGAAAGATGTTCTAGAGAGAGACCACAATGACCAGAACTCCACGAATGAGAATGGAAGGAACCTACTAAACAGAGAAAACAATTAAACAAAGGATACAAAGGAGTAAACAACAGCAGGTAAATAACATAACAATCATAACTCAACATATTTTAATTATAACCATTAATATAAATGGTCAATTCACCAATTAAGAGAAATACACTGGCATAGTGAATTAGGAAACAAAATCCAACAATATGTTGTATACAAGAAACACACTTAACTCAAAATGGAATTCATAGGCTCACAGTCAAAGAATGAAAAACAATACTACATTCCCCAGAACCTCAGAAAAAAAGCAGGAGTAGCAATTCTGTTCTCAGACAGTCTCAACTTCAAACCAAGAATGATCAAATGACACAAAGAAGGCCACTATATGTTGGTTAGTGGAAAAATTCAAGAGGAAGAGGTAACACTCATAAATATCTATACACCAAACACAGGTGCACCCAACTAGGTAATACAAATCTTAATCAATCTGAAAAACCTAATATTGAAAACCACAATCTTAATAGGAGAGTTTAACATCCCCTTATCTCAAAAAGATAAATCAACTAGATAAAAAATTAGCAAGGAAGTAGCAGAACTGAACCAGAGCTTGGAACAAATGAACCTGGTGGACATGTACAGAGGTAACCAACTTCAGCTGAATACACATTTTTTTTTCAGCTGCACACGGGTCATTTTCCAAAATAGACCACATACTAGGCCAGGGGTCATGCTTAAGCATATGCAAGAAAATGGAAATTATCCCATGCATATTATCTGATCACAGTGCAATGAAACTGGAAAAAAATGACTAAAGAGACCAGAAAAACCTGCTAAATTGATGGAAATTAAAAACAAAAACCCACTCAGCAATCAATAGGTCACAGAAGAAATTAAATAAGAAATTCAACAATATCTACAATTCAATAAAAATTCAACCACAACTTATTGGAATTTATGGGATAGAATGAAAGCAATTCTCAGAGGGAATATCAAAGCTATGCACTCACACATGAGGAAAACAGAACGGAAACTAATAAACACCCCAATGTTGCACCTACAAAATCTAGAAAAGGAAGACCAAATCAAACCCAGATCCCAAAGATGGGAAGAAATCATAAAGAGCAGAAATTAATTGAATCGAGATGAAGAAAACAGTTCAAAGAATCAACGAATCAAAAAGCTAGTTCTTTGAAAGACTAAATAAAATCAATAAGCCCCTAGCTAACCTCATCAAAAAGAGGAAAGAAAAAATTCAAATACAAGGATTAAGGAGTGAAAAGAATGAAATCACCACAGACCCAGTGGAAATTCAGAAGATTAACAATAGCTAATTCAAGAATCTTTACACTCACAGAATAGAAGACAGTGAAGAAATGGACAGATGCCTAGAAAGGTACAAATTACCAAAATTGAAGCAAAAAGATAAAACAACTCCCAATAGGGCAATAACAGCCAAAGAAATATGAAATAATAAAAATCCTGCTGACAAAGAAAAGTCCATGTCTTAATGGATTCACAGCTGAATTCTACAAGAAATACAAGATATAATCCCTATACTCCTCAAAATATTCAATGAAAGTGAAAAGGAAGCAATCCTCCTGAAATCATTTCTGAAGGCAAGTATTATACTGACTCCAAAACCAGGGAAAAACACAACTAAAAAGGAGAACTGCAGGCCAATCTCTGTCATGAATATAGATGCAAAAATCCTCAATAAAACCCTAGCAAATAGTATACAACAAATCATCAAGAAAATCATACATGATGACCAGATAGGATTCATCCCAGGGATGCAAGGATGGTTATATATTCGAAAATCTATAAACGTAATACATTATATTAATAGACTGAAATATAAAAACCACATTATCATCTCAGTTGATGCAGAGAAAGCTTTTGAAAAGTCCAACATTCATTCATGTTCAAGGTTCTACAGAAAATTGGAATAGATGGACTCTACCTTAATTTAATAAAAGCCATCTGTGATAACCCAACAGCTAATATAATTCTAAAATGGGAAAAATTGAAATCATTTATTCTTAGATCAGGTACAGTACAAGGATGTCCTCTCTCACCCCTCCTATTCAGTACAGTTTTGGAATCAATAGCAACAGCCGTTAGAAAAGAGGGAGAAATAAAAGGAATAAGAATAGGTAACGAAGTTACATTATCACTATTTGCAGATGACATGATACCTTACTTGGAAGACAAAAAAAAAAAAAAAAAAACTCTACTAAGAAGCTGCTACAAGTGATACACAAATTCAATACTGTAGCAGGTTATAAAGTCAATACTCAAATGTTAATAGCATACCTCTACACAGATAACAAACACACTGAGAGGGAGACAATAGAAACAATACCTTTTACAATAGCAGTGCGGAAAATGAAACCTTGGAATTCACTTAACCAAGGAAATCAAAGATCTTTTCACGGAAAATCACAACACCCTAAGAAAAGAGATTATAGAGGATTTCAGAAATAGGAAAGACATTCCATACTCCTGGATCAAAGAACCAACATCATGAAGACTTCCATACTTCCAAATTGTTGTACAGATTTAATGCAATCCCTATCAAACTGTCATCAACATACCTCCTAGACATAGAGAAATCGTTCTTAAAATTTATTTGGAACCACAAATGACCTAGAATAGAAAGGCAATCTTGGCCAAAAAATATAAGGCAAGAGATATCACAGTTCCTGACTTGAAATTATACTACAAATCCACTAAGATAAAATCAACATGGTATTGCCAACGAAATAGACATGAGGATCAATGGAATAGATTATAAGATGCAGAGGCATCTACAAACAAACTCGGCCACCTGATACCAAGGGGCCAAAACAAGCTTATTGAAAGAAAGATAGCCTCTTTAACAAATGGTGCTCGAAAAACTGGCTTTCTACATGTCAAAAACTAAAACTTGACCCAGGTCTATCACCATGCACTAAGCTAAAGTCAAAATGGATTAAAGATGTAAACATTGAAACAGAAACACTCAATCTCCTGGAAGAGAAATTAGGAGGAACTCTTGAAGACGTAGGGGTAGGCAAAGAGTTCATAAACAAACATGTATTTGCCTGGGAAATACTTAAAAGAGTTAACAACTGGAATCAACTGTTCTTGAGAATTTTCTGAATGCCAAAAACAAAAAGTCAATAAAATGAAAGACAACCCACAGATTTTGAAAAAAATCTTAACTAATAAGTACTGAGACAAAGGTCTGCTCTCTAGAATTTATAAATAACTAAGATATATTAGAGCCCTCAGATTTAAAGATCCAATCCAGAAATGGGTGTCTGAGGCAAATACACACTTAACAGAGGACAAAATTAAAGAAGCAAATAAATATATGAAAAAGTGCTGCACATCCCTAGCCATCCATAAAATGCAAGTTAAACAACATGGAGATACCATTTCACTGTAGAAGAATGACTATCATAAAGAAATCAACCAACAACAAAGGTTGGAGAGGATGTGGGGAAAAGGGAACACTTCTCCACTGTTGGTGTGAATGCAAACTGGTGCAACCATTGTGGAGATCAATGTGGAGAGTCCTCACAAAAATAGGACTAGAAATCCCATTCAAGCTGGCTATCCCCCTACTTGGAATTTTCCCAGAAGAACTGAAAACATCATATCATATTGTTATATGTGTACCTATGTCTGTAGCAGCACAATTTCTGATAGCAAATCTTGGAAACAATCAAGATATCCGTCCGAAGAAAAATGGTTGAAAATGATGTGCTATTTTTTATAAAATGGAGTATTAGTCAGCTATAAAGAATGATAAACTTGAAGTATTTATATTGCAATGGATGCCACTTGAATGTATACTCATAAGTGAAAAAAAAGCAGACACATTTGTGCAAATTTTATATAGTCTCTCTAGTATAAGAAATCAAAAGTAGAAATAGAAATAGAAACGTATAACAACAACTACAAAGAATTTAGTCACATAATTAGGGTAACCTGAACTGCATATGTTGCAGGGTTACAATCAGCTTTTCTTAAGGATGTTTAACAACCTAATTTTGCAGGCCAAAAATTTGGAGAAATAGAAGGGCTGAAAGGTCAGCCAACATACTGGCCCTAGCCTTAAAGGTCAGTGAAGGCTCTGGACATGAGAGAACCTGTACTGTAACATCATGGAACTTAGTTGTGTCCAAAATTTTCTGATCAAGGAGATTATGGAGCCACAGAGGAATGTGATCGATGATCTATATTGTACCTGTGGAGAATCACATGGAGAGAAAGCTTTCTCTCAGTCTTTCACAGAGAGGGAGGAAACTGGTAAAGCAATAGCAGTGACTCATGCATGTGGCTTGCACTGACAAAGGATCTACTGTGTGAGGTATGGGGTTACAGTATAAACCATGAGGGGACTTGACTGATCTCATCTGATACAACAGTTACATTTTTTGTTATATAGGTCTTGCTTTATCTCTGTCTTCACCATCCAGCAGAAATGTATAAAAATGAGGTATACAAAATAAGGCCATAATAATAAGCTGAGCTGTAAATGGCTCTAGTCAGCAACTTCTTCTAATAACCCACTAATATTTTGGACTGCTGAACTGTGTTGGATTGTTCCACTGAATTCAAGCACCTATAATAATTGAATGGCAATAGAATACCTATCTTGACAGGACTAAACAAAAAAGGGGATACAAAGGAAGAACTGTTCTGTGTTTGTATAAACAGTACAGTTAAGATAAATATGCATTACTTTTGCATAATTGTATGAGAAAAAGGATTTGGACTAATAGTGTTTGGACAGGATATTCTGTCAGCTCTTTGTACTATGGATAACCACTAGGAAGATATCAATGTAAAAAGTATTAATTATTCAAACTGTACTATAATTCAGCTTTTTATAAAAGAAAATTATGCACCTACATTTTCTCAATTCATTGATTAGAGCCATCTGCTATAATAGTGTTTGTATATAGAATGTCAGGTATGCACCTTGTAAAATAAAAAAGCACTATGAAAACAATGTACAATGTGTTAATTATTGAATCTGTTCTGATAATTGGATTTGAAACTATCTCATTGCTATTTGTTCTTCAATAAAATAAAATAAAATAATATTTAAAAAATAAGAAATTTATTAGAGGTTCCCCACTTCATAATTTTTTTGTTTCTTTCAATTTTCCATTCTTCAAAGAAAAAGACTGAAGTTCTTAGGATAATTCACATTACTCACTGACTATTATTTCTGCTATATTTTCTTTATAGTTTCAGCACAGTTTTAAAATGTCAATGGTTAAATTGTACAGGTATAGATCCCTTTCATAAGTGAGTTCCTGAAATCCATCAGATTCTAGCCCCAAACAGCAAACAATTAGGTTAAGGTCAATCCCTTAGCTTAAACTTAAGTTTTTAAAAAGAAGGACAGTGTGTAAAGTATTTTGAATAGGGTAACTGATAATACAATTTTTTCTACCAAATTTATGCAGGGAAGATTTATGTGGGTCTCCAAATCAGACATATAGTACACTTGAGGGTCAGCGTGATAGCTCAGGGGACTAGGCGCCTGCTTATGCAAGTGAATCTCCAGTGCCACATGCTAGGCAGGCCCCACCCACATGGAGACTGGGCATTGTGACGCATGCCTGTAATCCCAGAGTTGGGGAGGCTGAAAGCAGGAGGATCTCTACAGTCTGAGCTGCTTACTGATTCCTTGTACCAAAGACATAAATAAATAAATAGGAAGCACAAATTGGAACCTTTTTGTTTGTTTAACTATTTCTAAAAGTAAGAAGCCCCTTAGAGAAGTATATATAAGCAGAATATGGCACAGTGAGCCTGAGAAGTAAGAGAGGCATGAAAGTTCTTTCCAGTGTACCGAGACTTCAGGCTGTGCTAAGTGTTCCTCAAACTGCCCTTGGTGCCAAGAAACATTGAGTATAGTGGAAGGATTCAGGAATTCAGAGGCCTACAGAACCAAGCAATAAAACTTTAAAACTGAACAGAAGTTTTGCTTTGTGTTTCTCATAATTCTCAAGGAGCCAGAATGCCTAAATTTCCTTTTCCATGGAGCTTTATTTGTACCAGGACATGTGAGATGATAAAAACACCTCTTTCAGGAAACTACTGTCTCCTCTATGGAAACTATTAATATTAGACTAAATTGGGATGGAGATCAAAGCTAGGGTGGATATTAGGGATTTTATTTACCTACTATCTGCCTGGGTAAATAAGATATCTATCTCCATGTCCCACTTCTTCGGTGACTGAATCTTTGAATCAAAGTCCTTGGTCAGGACAGGTATATCCTATAAGTGTAACAAAAAAACGAAATGACCCAGAGTCTGGTTTAAGTCCTTGCATTGTCTATGTACTGAAATGGGAAAAAGAAGCAATTTCAGCCCAAGTGAAAATAAATACAATATGTCACATATAGGAAAGCTTATAGTGTATAAGACAGAATTTATTAAAGACTAGACCAGACCAGACATAATAATTGAAAAAAATGTGGGAAGTTCTTAAATAATTATAATTTGTATTTAAAGTATTATAAAAAAGAAACTGACTATGTAGGTGTAGTAACAGAAGACATGAAACCAATTTGTACAAATGAATAGTATGAGATATATTGATAATCCGCCATTTAGAGTCCTGGAAAATTCACATGTTATATGTTGAACAAACACAACAGTTTTTGAGATATTTTATTTATTTGATCAATGCATTTTTCTATTTAATACATAATTATATTTGTTCTTACACATATCAATTAGCCTTTTTCTTCCCTTGCATGTTTTAGGCTGTTCTTTATCGGTTCTTATTAGTAGACAAGTATAATTTAACTGTTATCCAAAGACAAGAATTACCTTCATCTTTTCTCTCAAGATAAATAAATGGAGGGAAATCTCTGTTTATGGAATTAGGTGAGCAAGAAAGGGGATATGTGTGATGTACACTTGAATTAGTAATTATGTAGCACATGACATTTTCAAATTAAACACAGTAGGTTAAACCAAGAAGGCATCTGAACACAGAAATTCAAAAAATAACTTATGGTCAGGATCACAACTACTTTTATTTTGCATATAAAACTCAACATGGAAAATGAGTGAGTGTTTGTCCTGTGGAAGTTATTGCTCATCAGAAATCCACTCTGTACTGAATGCCAATCATGTAATTCGAACTCATCCTCCTTTCTCCAGAAAGACCTTCCCAACTCCCCTGTTCTGTGTGCAGTGACAGAGCCGTGAAGAGACCAAACAGTGCCCTATAGCACCAGACTTTTCCGTGCACCTTCTGCAGGGCCAGAGGGGCGTGGCCCTTAAAAAAGACCCAAGCAATCCAAGCAAGAGTCAGGTTTCATGCAAAGGAAGCATGAAATAGTGCTGCCACTGTTGCTAAGGGGATCAGAGACTTGTGCATTGGGCAAAACTGGTTAAAGAAACTAGTGCTTATGATAGGCATCCATGGTATGACATTAAGTCTACCATTTGTATTGAATTAGTTTACATAGAACATTAACTGAGTGACAGCCAACAGAATCTTTTCCTTCATGAATCCCCAGCCCAACTGACTGACAATGTTCCCCTTATCTCCTTCAGTTTTACCTTCTGGATGACCAGGGCAGTCCTGAGAATATTTAGCAATTCATGAAGAACACTGGAAAAAGAAAATGGATGATATACTCCTATTTCTCTTTGCTTAGATTTTTGTTTTTTTATGTAGCTGGTATAGGGTCTCGCTATGCAGCTTGGACTCATAACGATCCTCCTCTTTCAGCCTCCGCAGTGCTGGGAGGTCTGCCACCAGTGAGCACCACCACACCTGGTTTTGGTGGCCAGCTTGGCAGGCCCAAAGTGAGGCCAGCACATTTGCTTAGATTTTAACAGTAATTATTTTTTTCGAAGAATTCTGAAACCCAAAATGTACTACATCTTCTATCAGTCTTATACTTTAATCATTTCAAATGCGTAATACTATAATCTTATTTAAATTTGTATTTGAAAGTTTAATGTGATACAATTACTACATATTTTTAGATTTTAGAACTTTGAATAAAGGGTTTTAATTTTAAATTTTAACGCTAGTCATCTTCAACTAGGAACATTTAAAGCTAGCATTTAATGCAAAATTTTCCACTTAAATTTATAATAACCAATAACTTATTAAATGTAAATAATGATACTCTCATATCAACTTTTGTATGAAATGTAGCACTTGCATTTCTGAAATTACTAAATCTGGTGTTGTGCCAAAGCATCTGGAACAACATATTTAGGAGAACCACTTTTATGTCCTACTGGTAGAGTCAAAGCATGGCAGCTTTTCTCAAAATATTTCTCAATTTATTATAATTCCAGCATTTTCCACAGCACTTTCAGCAATGGCTCTCTGCTTTTGTGATCTCTGAAAATTTCATGTTTGTGAGTGGCTAAAAATCTGCCATGCTGCCGCTGAGCGAAATTAGTACAGAGAGATAGTTGGAGGGTCAGAGAACAAGGTCAGAGGAGCTCCTGTGAGCCTGAAGACGGAGCTGTAAGGGCAGCCAGCACACGGCTGCTGCTCAAGGTGCAGCTAGGCAAGATCGTTAGTAAACAGAAAGCAAGCAGTACATGCACAGTAGCATAGCAGTCATCTGTGCTGTGTCAGGAACATATAGTTTTAGTTGATATGCACTTTTCCTGTGATGTGATTAACTACATTTCTCTGCATTTGTTTTCTCAAAAGGGAACACAAATTATTTTCTCTTCATAATGATACACTAAGTGTTTTGGTTGAATGGTAAGTCTAGCACTCCATGGAAATGACACATCCCTCCGCCACATGGAGAGATGTTTTGTGCTAGCTTTTCTTAGAAATAAATTTTCACAGGGTTTACCATGTACATATATGTATGCATATAGTCATATTATACACAGTTATCCAATGTAGTCCTAAATATCCACACAAAGAGCTAATAGGCCCTATGTCATGATCTACTTAAAAGTATTTCTTCAAAATTATAACCCTCCAATCATGCATTTTCCGAACATTTACAATGTTTAGTTTTTAAATACATTTTCATATTTATGAATCCTTCCCTTTAAAATTTGTTTTAAATCTTAACATGCATATAAGGATTATAGAGACTCTATTAGATTCATAGTAGGAGATGAGCTTAGATTCCCTCACTGTATGAACAATGTATCATGTGTAAGACCACCCAAGTTTTGATAAATAACTACACAAAGTACCATCTGACTGTCAATTTCATGTCCTCTTCTCTAACTAACACAATCCTGATATTGACATTTCCAGGGCAAATCCTCTTACTTAATATATTCTGGATTTTATTTATTATTAAAGAAAAAACTGGCATATTTTTTGATAGATATCTTCTTACCATGGACAATCTGGTAATATCTAGGTGTGCCATAGTACAATAGACACATTTAAGAATAAAGTACTGAAGCAAAGTAAAATGTTGAGAAGCAATTATTCACACTTATTTTTAAGAAAGTTTTAGTATTTATTATTTGTATGTATTTAATTGGTACAGGGTCTTGTTTGCAAGTTGGACTCATAGTAATCAACTGTCTGGTATGTTTTTCTTTTTTACTTTTTCTAATCTGCACACATACTTTTTATATAATTTAAGAACACCAGAAACAAAAAACAAATGAGAAGTTCTAGAGTATGTTAATAGTGAAACACTGGGTACTTCAGGATGGCTTCTTCTAAGAAGACTGTTAAGAATTAATGTATACTAGCACGTATCCAACTGTTCACAGATCATCTTACCTAGAAGTAACATTTCTAAGTCTTTTCTCTGACCCTTTTATATTTTGTTTCAAATAAAATCAAATAAATTATTAATTCAAATAGTTTTAATCACAGTAACCACATCAGAGCTAATTAGGTAAAACAAGTGTGGTAACATTTTGTCCAAAAGTCTTGTTTCTGTTCAGTCATGAATGTGTGTTCTAGAACTTTCTATGCCCCATAGCACCTAGCACAAGTCTGGACATGATATAAGTCTTCACTGATTTATTTAAAAATGGGAATGAAGGGCTGGAGAGATAGCTGAGCAGTGTAAGTGCCTGTCTGACAAGCCCAAGGATCTGGGTTTGATCCCTGGTACCAAACACAGTGCTTGTCCTGGAACCCCAAGTGCACTGTGTTGGCCACTGAAGCCGGGCATGGTGGTGCGTAACTACAGTCTTAGTGCTGGAAACCAGGATCCTAAACAGCATAACATGTTTACTCAGTATCTTACTCTTGATCATATGAGTGTGAATATTTTTTATATAATGTTGCATCAGCATTGTTCCCTATGTATTCTGACAATTTTTTTATTTGTGGTGGTACCAGGGATCAAACTCAGGATCTTGCACTTGTTAAGCAAGCACTGAATTCACTGCGCTATCTCCCTGGGCCTTTGACACAATTTTATATTCATTATCTTTTGATAAAGATCTAGTAGTGGTCTCTTCATCAAACAGTATTCTCTTTTTTTGTCCTATTAAGTGTTTTTAAACTAACTGTAGAAGTTAAGTAATCTTCACTCTGAGAAGTATGATATGCTAGAATTTATGCACTATGTAGGCATGCCACTATAAAGATTTTAACATTCTTTCTTCCATGCTAACTAAATTATAACATACTGTTCTTTTGTTTGTGTTTATGAGAATTGGTTTGACATGCATAAACTTTTTTCCATGCTTCAGCTCTCTTTTCTTTTCCTCTTATGAATGTAGGCATTCTTTGTACCTCCTCCCTCACACAAAACTCCAATCAATGGAATACACTTAAAGCTCATTATTTTCATCCATGAACTCCTCAGCAGAGCATGACTTATTTTCATCACCACTAAGGAATTATTTTGTAAATTAAATAATCATGGTCACTTCCCCCTTTTCAGGTGAATTCTCAGCAAAACCTTTAAGTTCCACTTTGTACTTAAGACAGTCTCCTCTGGACAGACATAGTGCCAAACAGAAAGTTAGGCAGCACAGTGGTTTAATGAGTGCTACCAACATATACTATAAATATTGATTGGATCTATTATTTTTAAATTGTAGCATTTCACTTGTAGTTTGCTGGACATTTCAATTATAATACTTTCATGCTAATGAAATTGTTTTTTGATGTTATATACTTAGGTTCAGCTTAATGTAGCCAATAAAACACAATTTCAAATATTTTACTGTCTTTTCCATTGTCCTGTAGTATACTTTTTGTATTTTAATTGAAGTGTTCTCAGAGACTGGAGAAAATGGTCTAAAAGTAATATAGATATGTAGCACAATTCTTCATCGTTGATTTCTCAGAAATGAAAGAAAAATAATAGATTTCCTTAGAGATGCTGACACTTCAGTTCACAGGCTCTTCTTGGTTTGTTTCTATTCCATATTGAATTCATCTAGGTGTTCTGTGTGATCAATTTAAGTGTTCCAGACTGCTGACACCATATGCCTTATATGAATTTTTTTCCAAACTATATTTCATAAATCCCAGATTAGATGAATTATACAGCACATTAAACAGACATCAAGATTGAAAAAAAAAGGAGGGAGTTCAAGATGGTTCCTTTGCTTGTGAAAAAAATTATCTTTACTTACCAAAATATCCAGTTACATTTTTGGGAATGTTAATGTCCTCCTCCTCATTGTCAAAACCCATATTCATCATTGCCCACACTACAGAGTATTTCAAGATTCTGTATGCTTCTGATGGGGATTTGATAAAGTGAAACATCTTCTAAGAGAATAATGTATTCAATTTGTAAATTATTCTCAAATTCTTTTTGATTTTTTTCTATTGCATTTTGCTTCTAGCCAGATATTAACATGTTATGGTTTGTGTCTGGATCCCCAAAAGTCTCATGCAGTCATGGGGTGGACTTCTAGAGGTTGTGATTGACTCATGATCCCCTGAGATTATGGGTGTGAAGGCTACACCTGGCTTGGGGCAGACAGCCTGAGTGCAACCTAAGGGAGCAGAATTTCTCTCTGTTGCCACTGTTGCTGCTACTCCTCCAGTTCCCTCTTGCTGTTTTGCTCTTTTCTGTCACCATGAACTGGTGCTCTCTGCTGTGTGCCAGGCTGCATTGGAATCAGCTGTGTATGGACTGAATCCTCCACTAACTGTGAACTAAATAAACCTTTCCTTCCTTAATTTTGATTGTCAGGTATTTTATACTAGCAACCAGAGAAGAGTAAGGAAGACACTACATAAAGTTATATTTTCTTACCTATGACTTTCAACTTAGATGTAAGGTATAAAGTGTTGCTTTAGCTGAAAAGATAACAGAGTATCTAGTTTTTCCCATTTTCAAACACTTAACAAATCTACCTTCCATCTAACATTGATAAATAATTTTACTTAAGCACAGCAACTGTTTTTTCTTCAAAAAGGATATCATAGTGTTTTAACTGCAATGGAGAGCTCAACACTTAAACTCAGAAAAATTTTTAAAAGAAAGGAAGAATTTTCCTGAAAAAGAAATATAGAATTAACCAATCCAAGGTGAGTAAGTAAAAAGACAACTTCATGAAATTAATGGCATAAAACTTGTTTTTCTAATCACTTCAGTTGTGACATTGTATTCCTTTGCAGACTTGCAGTATTAAAGGACAGAATTTTAGCAAATAATCCTAAGTAAGAATGACATTGTTTCATCAGTGCAATGCAAAAGAAATAAACAAAGCCTATTTTTGTTTTATCTTTGAGCTAAACAAAGAAATAAACAAAAAACTGAAACAATACATAAGTATGACTTCCTAGTATCAATGCAGTTGCGTCCATTTGGTACAGGAAGCTTTGTCTCTGTCTCCAAATGAAATGAAAGCAAGATACCAAGTTTAAAATTCTCTGTCAATGGCTGTTTTACTAATTATTCAGATTCCAAGGCAATCATACAACCGTAATCATTCACCTCACGCCTGGAAACATAAGTCTTGTTCTTTTGATGAATATTTATAAGACACTGTAAAGCAGTCTACTTTCTTTTCCCTTCAGGCAAGACAATTTGGAGTTCATCAATATGTATTACCAAGGACTTTTATAAAAGGCACTTCAAAGAAAATTCATCAGCCATTCCTTTTGTCTTGATTTCTGTTAGACTGATACTTCCTTTTGACAAGTATCAATAAATTATCCTCTGATGGCTAGAAACTTGATGTCTTATTCAGAAACTTCCTCACACAGCAAAATCTGGGCTTTGAGTTTCAGGGGATATTATTAAGATCCTGTATCTAATTTAAGGGCAGACAGAATATATGCAAATTAAAAACAATAAAACAAACATATATGTAGTCACCCTACAGCATATCAAATGGAGTTTTCCTTTATTTGAGAGCTTTCTTATTGTCTACAATTCACAACTGTTCTATCCACCATGTAAACATATTTACAATTCCTTCATAAGATAATATAAAAAAGCAAATCTCAGTACCTGGATAAGTAAAATAAAACATATGAAATTAAAACCAGATAAATGAAGAAAATGGAGAATGACAACCTGTCTTCTTTCTCCATAAGGCTGATTAATTTCCTTTTCTGAATATTATTGGTCAGACCCCTATTTCCATAAGTAGAGAATGAAAAAATGTATTTGTCTAAAATAACTTTAAAAATTGCTGCTCTATTTAATAGGATTTGAAAAAAGATACTGAAACTCTTTATTTACACTCTTTCTTTTAAAAGAAAGCTTGATCATTTTGTTTTATTATGCTGGCAAAAAATATTTGAAATGTAGAAACATTATTGTTATCTATTTCTATAAATAAGCACATAAAGCAGCATCTAAGGTTTATGTTTGGTTACACAATCCATCTTAGTTTATATGTTTACTCACTATACAAAGTTATTAGACTAATTATAAAAATATCCCATAGTCTGAGAAATTGCTTTGTCATTGCCTGATATAATATAAAATAAAATATTCTACCTAATTTAAGTCCAAATTTAAAAGGTTATGAAAGAACAAAAGGGAGACATCTTAGTTCAAGTGTATGCTTTCTGATACATGTATAATGTTAAGTAGACCACCATTTGGTTCAAGTTCATGTTCTATGACAATATATCTCACTTTTGAAATCATAATTCACTATATATAAAAAACATTTGACCAGGGTTTATTTGGAAAAATGGAAACGAAAAAAGGAAAGATTTTATTCTGAACATTATTGAAAGTGCTGTTTTTTTAATAACTAGCACAGGATATATTATTTAATGGTTTCATAAAACTCTCACAAGGGTATTATTTGAAAGTAATTTATTTTTACTATTATTTGGCAAGAACGTTGATGATGATAAAGTCAGAGCTTCATTTTCAGTATTTCAAACCAAATACACCACAGGAAGTCCTGCTTTAATGTTGGTATGGTGGTCATTTATGTGGAAGTGCATATCAAAGCAATTTTTAGATGTTAAAAAAAGACGGAAGATCAGTTATTTCTGACTATCTTCTTTACAGTCTCTCAGACACTAATATTAAATCTATCTCTAAAGCTATTAGTCAGGGGTTGTATAATTAATCTGGTGTGCAGTGGTTTAAAACAATAAATGTTTATTTTCTGTTTCCATGGATGTGAAAACTGGAAGACCCTACCTTAGCAGTGCTTTCAGTGAAGTTTACCATTTATTTTGCTATCTGGTTCATTGAACCAGAGTCTCACTGTGTAATTCATAGGCACCTTGAGCTCACCAAGTAAGAGGCATTGGCTGGGGCTGTACACAGCTGCAGACCTGAGCACGCCTGGGAAGCCTGCTCCCTCTTACACAGATGCTCTCAAGAGGCCTGTGTCTCCTGGGCTCTGGCAGAAGGGCTCCCCTCACCTGTCCACAGACCTTCATACGTGTCCATATGACATGGTGCATGAGCACAGACACAGAGTGGGGATCTTTCCAACTCATCTAGAAATTTCTCTCAGTCATCATTTTATTTTCCTGTGGGACCAGGGATTGAAATCAGGATCCTGCGCTTGCCAGGCAAATGCTCTTTCTCCCCAGCTATGTTCATTGGAGGGAAAGAAAGTCACAGAGTCAAACACACTCTACAGTGAAAGCAATTATGTTCCACTGTTACTAAAGGGTTCTATCCACAGCTTAAAATTCCCATCAGCATCTCCATTATGTATGAATGTGTTCTCATAATTGCAGGATAAGGCAGCACGTGTGACATTAAAATGTACTAACAAATTCAAATTTCACCCACTAGGGATAGTTTTATTCTTTCCCATAAATCAACCATAATATTATTTTCTTCAAGGAAAATGACAATTAAATTCCACATGAAGTTGATACAATACATGACATTTCTACTATGGAATCCATTATTTAATCTTGAATGTATTCATTTGCTTAAATATAGGAATATTATTGTGGCTTTTAGTCATCTGGACAGAAAAATAAATGGTAAATTCCTTTTTTATTTTTTACTAATTTTTTATTTATTTTATTGTGAAACAAATAGCAATGAGTTTCAAAACTGAAAACTCATTGTTTTCAGTAGTAGGAGAGTTTCAATAATTAATACATTGCATACTGTTGTCTTCATAGTGGTTATTCATAGTACAAGATATAGACATGATATCCTGACCAAACACTACTAGTAAAAATCTTTCTTCTCAATGAATTAAGAGAAAGTAGCTATATATCTATCTTATTTTGAGTACACAGATACAAAATTGTCCTTCATTTATATCCCCTTGTTTTCTTTATTTTTGTCAAAGGAGGGTATTCCATTGTCATTTAAATATTGTACATGCATGAATTCAGCAAACTAATCCAACATAATCCATTATAGTAGTGGGTTATCCATATGTCTGGCAATATCAATGGTTGTTGAGCCTTTTATAGCTCAACATATTAATATGGCTATACTTTTTATACCTCAGTTTTATACTTTGCTGCTGTATGGCTAAGACTAAGATAAAGCAAGACATACACAATAAGAAATTCAACTTCTGTATTTGACAATGTCAGTCAAATCCCCTCAGGATTTACCCTGAAACTCTGTTTGTAGATCCTTTCTCAGTGTCAGCCATGTGGGTGAGTCACAGCTGTTGCTTGAGCAATTTGCTCTCTGTGAAATCCTGAGAGAATGTTTTCTCTCCAAGTGACTGTCCTTAGGCACACTCTACATTGTCAATCACTTTCCTCTGTGGCCGCATATTCTATTTTTAAATTTTTTTGATTTTTTTTCTTCACATTATATAGGGATTTAAGTTTGATATGTCAATACTTGATGGAAAATACCTGTTCCATGATATTTCTAAGATGCTTGATAGATAGTGAGGTTAACCTCAACTGCCTATGTTATAAGGTTATAATATCATTAAGCTTCTTTTCTGGATGGTTAAGAACTTCAGTTTGCAGATGAAAAAATAGAGACAAAGAATGGCTGCAAAGACAGCCAACATTTTGGTCCTAGCCTTTCAAGGTCAGTAAGGCCTCAGGACATAAGAGAACCTCTACTGTAACATCATGTAGCTCAGTTGTGTCCCAAATTTTCTGATCTTTTTTGGTTTGTTGACATGGAGTCTCACTAAGTAATTCATATGCACCTTGACCTCACTTTGTAGCCCAGGTTGTCTTAGAACTTGCAGGAATTTTGCTGCCTAAGTGCATGAGTGCCAAGACTACAGATATGCACACCATTCTTGTCTCAGTAAAGTTCATCTCATTCTCATGGAAAACATAATAAACACTAAGACAAACTTTGAGAGTGAGGGCATGATAAGAGCATTCTATACGTATTGGCTGGTGTTATACACAAGAAGTGTTGAAGGAGGTCTAACATAAAGAAGAACGATGAGGAGGTAGAGAAGTAATTTAGACCACAGACAATAAGAATTAAAATTTGAAGTGGTCATTGTGGAAAAGGAAATGAATGTAAGAACTATAATAGAGAAAAGCAGCTCGTTTATTCTTCCCTTAAGAAAGATTTGCGTTGTAGTTTTCTCTTTTGGTCTTCGAGAAGAATTTGTATATCCACTTCAAATCTTAAAAAGCTTTTTTTGATATGGTGAAGGGGAAACAATGCTAGTGCTAAATCTATGCTTGATCTTTCAGTTGATTCCCAGCTTCTTGTGGAAAAATGCACAGCCACGCCAGTGCTCATGTAAACAGGAATGTGAAAGAAAAAGAGCAACCAAGAAATTGTTGGGATCCAAACTCCCATATTCTTTGACATCATGCATGATTTAAAATGTTTTGTAGAATTGGTTGTGGAGGGAAAAACGATGGCAAGCCTCAAGTCATCCCTCATACTGAGGCTTCAGTAACAGCCTCACTGCTACACATTTGCATGCATTCTGCCAGATGCATTTAGAGTTAATTGAATGATAAGAAGGTAACATATTCCAAGCTTGGAAGGCTGAAAATGGGAGGGTCATTACAAGCCCGCTCTGTGTAGTGAGACCCTGTAGACCCTATCCCAAATACAGAAAAAAGGAAGAAGGAAATATGTATAGAGAATAGTATGGAAGAGAAAGGGAACTGGTGCTTGGCAAATCCAAATGCATGTTTTGGAACAGTCATTACCAAAATCTATGCTATTTGACATGCTCAAGTTTCTCAACCATAATAGTTACAGACAATAATTGAAACTCCCCCAAAGCCTAACAGCATTAATTTATATAAATATTAAGGCCAATGCATGACCCTTAGTAAGCACTAATAAATTTGTATGATTAGCCTTATCATACACATATGAGACAGATGTTAAGTCACAGTCATATATGAGAACATTCTGAGGAGGATGTGGGGATGAAAGAACCCCTGTACATTGTTGGTGGAAATGGAAGCTGCTGTAACAATTATGGAACAGGGTGAAGATTCACAGAAACCTAAACATAGAAATTCCATTTGACTCAGATATATGTCTCCTGCTTGTGATTCACTTTACACAGTGTTGTGGAACTCAAAACTAATCTGTTGTTTCAGAAAGCAGACCAGTGCATACTTGGGGATGAGGTGTGATACAGTTTCTGGATTTGGCAAGGGATCAAGGTGATCAAGGTCACTTCTAGACAAGGGGCATGTCCATTATTTTGAGTGTGAAGTCTTTAGTGCATACATAGTGTTGTAATTCCCATTCTGTTCAGTGTCAACACGAGGTAGGATGTTGCTCTCGTTCTCTGCAGTGATGGCTCACTGTCATTAAGTTCCTCTCAGTGGTACTTGTGAAGGTTTTTTTTTTTAAAGACTATCCTCAATACAATTAGAAATCTTTAATTATCAGATTTTAATGTAATTATGCACTAATTGAGAAATTTTTATTCAAAATTCATAACCATAAAAATATAAGTAATAGACTTCTTTAAAGAAAGCAACCTGACTCTCTTTAGAAATGCTTCACCTGCCTGGCAAGGACAGGGTCCTGAGTTCAATCCCTGGCACCACCAAAAAAAAAAAAAAAAAAAAAAAGAAAAGAGAAAGACTTAATGATATATTGGCTAGGGAATCCTAAGTTAAAGATGCTCAATCAGTAGGATTCTCTTACAGTTACTCAATGATAAACATGTTGAAAATAATACATTAGTGTAATAATAAATCTTATTAAGATAATTTTAGTATTCATTAGAAATGGAAATTAAAAGAATAAATTGACACTTAGAAATGTATCAATACAGCTCAATGATTATGAGCACTGACTTTATTTTTTACTATCTATCATTTTATTTTGAAGAGAATAAAATTGAGAAAAAGCAAACACAATAAAGAATTTCAAAACAAGATGATAGGAAATCAATAATGGTTGTTATATTGCATATTCTTATCTTCAAAATAGTTCTTTAGATTACCAGATATAATGCCACATAATTGTTAATACAAAAAGTAATAAAAATAATTGGAAATACTCTCCATTAAGAGAATATAATGAGTTTTAGCCAGATGTGGTGAGGGCTCCTGTGATCTCAGCATTCACAAGGCTGAGGAACAAGGTTCTCTGAGTTCCAGGCCAGTCTGGACTACACAGTAAGTTCAAAGCCAGCCTGAACTACATAGTAATACCTCATGTCCAAAAACCAGAAAAACAACAAGGAAATAAAAATAATTTTTATCAGGACCAGCCACATAGAATTAATCAGTGAATTAAAGTGCCTGCAAGCAGACAAGAGCAATTGAGACTGGATGTGATGAAGCACACCTGTCCTAGCTCTTGGGAGGCTGTAAATAGGCAGATAACTATGAGTCCAATCTAGTAGTGAGACCCTGAACACCCTGTAGATCCTTCCCCCAAAATACGAAAAATTATATATATGCATATACATAATGAGGTTTATTTATTTTTGTTTAATGTTTTATCCATCTTTGAATTATTTTCTTTAAATTTAGACTGTATGAAAAATATTCTTTTGATTTCATAATATTTCAAAAATATTCTTTTGATTCATTTGGTGTGCAAAAATATACTTGTACTCCTGTTTTTAAAATCATGTATAACATTTTGACCTGATTAATTATGTTTGCGAATGATGCACCTGTAAAGAGACATCTAAAATTAAAGGCAGTATGTAAGATTTATGCATCTAATCTCCCTTTGACTAAAAACTGGAGAAAGACTGGAAATCCTTTAAAATATTACACTATGTTATTACTTAAATAAAAATATATGTGAATCATGTTTCTACACAATGCCTAAAAATTGTGGTAGATAGCCTCTTAGCAACGTCGTGAAGGCTGCCGAACATCAGTGAACAGTGAGACGGTTACGTCCCAGTTTCACCACAACTACCAGTATCCCAGCCTCACAGGGATACACACACCGCTCTCCTCCCTAATTCTCATTATTTGTTGTTCTACATACTGAAATGTTCCTACCAACATACATATGTTCATTCATTTATCATATATATATATATATATATATATATATATATATATATATATATGAATGACCCTGTGAGACCCTATTCACCCTGTCCTAAATTCATTAAAAAAAGAAAAATCAGATGGCTAATATGAGTCTGTTTCTGTATTTTCTATTCTATTCCGTTGATCTGTGCATCTATTTTTGGGCTGGTAGCTGTTTTTGTTAGTATATATTTACAGTTTATCTTAAAATCTCAGATTGAAAGGGAGAGTTCATGCTTAATTGTTTTCCTCTTTTCTTTTTGATTTTTTTTTAACCAATACTGCATGTTTGTATCTGGTAAATTGAACAACAAATTTGAAGACAACAATATTCAATATAATAGCCATTGTTGAATTCCTATCATTTTATTTAGTGAAATTCTGTATTTTTTTTTACTGTTTCTTCTTTGCTTAAATAATAATAATAAAAAAAAATCCCAGATTGTAATGCCTCCTTGTTGTGATTTTTGCTCAGGATTGTTTTAGTTATTGTGAGTTTCTTTTATTTTCATACAAATTTCAGAAATTTTATTCATCACTTTTAGTAATAGGACCATTTTAATGATATTTCGTGATACCAGACTCTAGAGCATGATTTGCCATTTTCTTGAGAGGTGGAGGTTCGTGCAGGGGAGCACAGCTGCTGGTACCCCCTTAAGGGAGGAAGACTCCTCCTCCATCTGAGAGGGACCAGGGGTTCCTCCTTCACTCCCTGGTGTGCATCTGTGGGAGGGACATACATGAAGCAGTAAGGGGGGGGTCAGATCAGTGGAATCAACCCTGCTGCTCAGCGGGGTGAAGTGTGTCCATGCCAGTTCACCCTCACATCCTGCCCCCCTCAATGTATTTAGTGCAGGGTCTACAGGGTCTCACTACACAGATCAGACTCATTGATCCTCCTGTTTTTAACCTCCTGGGATGACAGGGGTATGTCACCACTCCCAGTCTCAGCATGCCCAGGGTCGGGACTGGCATGGCATGTGGTGCTGGGGATTGAACCTGTCTCTGTGTCTATGTAAGCAGGCACTTTAGTCTACTGAGCTACATTGCTGGCCCTCTCTATTTTTTCTTAATGCCTTCTGTAATCTCTTCACAGTACTATGTTTTTTTTATGCTCACTTCAACAGTACATACACAGCTCACTTAGTTGCAATCTCAGAGCACCCCAGTGTGGCAGGGCCAGCACAGCAGGCTGGGGATTGAACCCTGGCCAATGCGTTCTGCCTAAGCAGGCACTTTAGTCCACTGAGCTATCTGGCCACCCTCACAGTACTATATTGATTTAGTTTTTTTCCTAATTTATTTCCCAGTACACTCTTATTGGCATACAAAAATACTGTTGCTTTGTGTGTTGATTTATATCTTTCTACTCTGCTGAGTAACTTTACAAACTGTAGGAGTCTTGTCGGAGAAATTTTTGTATTTCTGTATAAAGGATCATATTGACTGCATATCTAGATAGTTTGATTTCTTCCTTTTTTACCTGTATCACTTTTTTTTTTCAATTCAACATATTGAGGTTTAATTTATAACATTCGCAGTTTTTGCTTTGCAGTTTAATGAATTTTAACTGTAACATAACCAACTACACCCAAGATACAGAACAGTTCCACCACTCAAAATATTACCTCCTATCCATTTGTGGTCAATCCTTGTCTCTACCCTCAGGCCCCAGCGAGTTTTTAATCTGTATTGCCATAGCTTTGCCATTTGTAGCATGTCATAAAGCCTTAATCTAAGTCCTTAACCTCAGTATGATTTATTTGAGATTCTTACTTTTTCCCACTGAGTAGTATTCCATTACATGAATACATCCCGGCTGGTTTACCCAGTGGATGGACACTGGAATTATTTGCAGTTTGGGGCTGTTGTGAATACAAACTATAAATATGCATTTACTTGTCTTTATGCAAACATAATTTTCATTTCTTGGGCATAGTGTTGCTATGCAGTGAGTTTACTTCAACACTATAAGGACCTGTCAACTGTTTCCCAAGTGCATCATTTTTTCAACCCACCCACAAGATATGAGTTAATGTTCTGACCAGTGTGTAATGCAGCCTCACTGTGATTTTAATTATTGTGATTTTAATTAATTAATGTTCAGTTTCATATCAACAGATGACACGGAGCATGCATTAACATGTTCATTTACCATCTGCATATCTTCTTTGTTGGAATGTTCCAACATTTGCCCAATTTTTACTTGGGTTATTTATTTTCCATTATTCAATCTATAAATACATATACAAATACAATTTTTATTTTCTTTCACGAGACAAGTCTTTTATCAGACATATGATTTGCAATTATTTTTCCCAGAATGAGGCTGGAAGAAAATATGCCTTACTCGTGGTGTGTTTGAAAACTAGACACTTCTAGGCTGAGGCAGGAGACTTGCTCAGTGTTTAGGGGAAGCCTGGACTCCATAATTAGTTTAAGTCCATCCTGTACTACAAAATGAGATGCTGACTCAAAAAAAATAAATAAATCAATAGAACAAAACACAAGCTTTTGACTTTAATGAAGTCCAATTTGTTAGCTTTTTCTCTTTAAATTGTGTCAATAGTGATATCAAAAAATCCTTGCATGATCCAGGATCTCACAGATATTATTCTGTGTTTACGTATTTTCAAAATTTTTAATTTAAGTTTGTGATTCATTTTTAATTTTTTACACATATAAATATGAGTCAACTTTCAGTATCTTGCATATGGAGGTCCAATGGTTTCAGTATCATTTCTTTTTTTTTAATTTTTCTTATTTCATGGGGCAAAAAAGTAAAATATTTTCATGAAAAAATAATAGGAAAATAATAATACCTAATACACTGTATGTGGTCATCTTTGAAGTAGTTACTTGGAATGCAACATAAGGGCATCAAAATTTTCCAATGGATATTAACACAAACCTTCCTTTTCTTTCTTTTTTTTTTTTTTTTCCAGAACCAGGGATTGAACTCAGGCCCTTACACTTACCAGGGAAGCGCTTATTCTACTGAGCCATCTCCACAGCCCAAACCTTCCTTTTCTGTGAGATGCTAATAGTATACCTAACTCGAACTTTTTTCTCCTTTTTACCTTCCTTCCTTTTCCCTTTACCCCACCCTCGTTCATTTCTCCTTTACAACACTTTCTTCCCATTTCACAATATCTATCATACATTTTAGACCTTTTCCTCACACCAGGGAGAGAATACAATGTTTACATATGCAACTCTAACTTATTTCACTTATAAATTGGTTTCAGGTTGCATTCATTTACCTATAAAAGTTTACCCTTCTTTATGGCTGGGTGTATTTCACTGGATAAAAAAAATTCACCGTTTTTGTCCATTCCTTGGTTGATGGGCATTTGTGTTGTTTCCAAGATTTAGCTATTACAAATTGTACTGTATGAACATGGGTACACATACATCACCGGAGTATGGTGTTTTAATTCTTCTGAGAATATAGCCAGAAAGGAGACTGCTAGGTTGAATGGTCCTCTAATCCTAGGTGTCTGAGGAATGTACATATGGATTTCCACAGTGGTTGTCCCATTCTGTACCTCCATCAACAGTGGTGAAGAGTTCTTTTCTCTCTCATACCCCTGCTAGCATTTGTTACTGGTTGATTTCAGCCATTCTTTCTGGAGTCAGGTGGAATCTCGGTGTTGTTTTTGTTGTTGTTGTTGTTTTGTTTTGGGGTTGTTTTGTTTATTTTTTTTTGCTGTTATTGTAGTCCTGGGGTTTGAACTCAGGACCCTGCACTTGCCAGGCAAGCACTTATTCTACTGAATTATCTCCCCAGCTCCAATCAGTGTTGTTTTAACTTGCATCTCTCAAATGACAAATGACGTTGGATATTTTCTCATATACTTGTTTTCCATTTGTATTTCTTCATCTGAGAAGTGTATATTCATCTCAGATTAGCATCATTTCTTGAAAAGACAACACCCTTTTCCATGCACTTGTCTTTACAAAATCTATTACCTGTACACATGTGCATCAATATCAGCCTGGCCTGCTCTTTTCTCTTTTATCGCTTTTCCTTCCCTGATTGCTTGGGCTAAGATTTCAATATTATATTGAAAAGGATTGGTGAGATCAGAGCCAACCTTGGCTTGCTCCTGATTTCAGGGGAAGTGCTCTCATTTTCACTATTTATTATGATGATAGCTGTGTGTTCGTCAGCAATGGGTTCTATCAATTTGAGGTAAGCATTAGTAATAATGGAGTGCAGGCTCTCTTACAGCTTTTAGTGTTAGCTCTGAGCTCTCCTGGCTGATAAAGTTTTTGTGAAAAGCATGCTATGGTTCTGAGAATCTTGCTTTCATTAGTTACTTGATGTTTTTCTCTTATAGCTTTTAGTATTCCCTTGACTGACTGAAATGCTGGGCTTTTGGCTGTGATGTGACTTGGAGTGGTTCTTTTCTACATTTATTTGGAATCCTGTACTACTCACTTACTTGGATATTTATTTATTTCCTAGATTTGGATATTTTTTTCTCCTGTGATTTCAGTGAATTCTTTTTTATTCTTTATCATCCTCTATCATTACATTAACTTGAATAATTTTATGATTTTATTTACTAATAGCTGTTGGAACTAGTTTTCATTGTGTCTTATTGATTTTACAATATCACTAAGTATGCATTCTAATACATCAACCTGGTTCTTAAAACCTGGCAGGTTTTCTGGTCGTGCCTCCTGCCCTTGGGTTCATAATGGTGGTAATTTTGCATATCTAAAGCTTTTATTTGATTCTTTTTCCTAATCTTCAATTCTTTACTAAATTGGTTATTCATATCCTGCATTGTCTTCCTTAAATGCTTCAGCAGCTTATTTGTATCTTCTTTAAACTCATTGAGTAACTTACCATTTTCATCATTTATCTATTCAGTTGTACTTTCTTTTACTTTCTGGGATATGTTGTTTCTTGCATCTGTTGGTTTATCACAGCTCTGACCTCTTCAATTCATTTATTTGTTTTTGAGTTCTATTTTGGAAATTGCTCCCATTTCTTTTGCATGAGCTAAACTGTTAGAGAATCCCTAGTTTGAGCATGAAATTGCCTTGTTTGCTCATAATTCTTGTATTGCGTGGGGGCCTGTGGGTGTGTTTTTTGTGTTCTGTATCAGTTGTGATCACACTTTCTGCCACTATGATGGAGATCTGTTTAGTAAGTGAGTGTCTCTCTGTGGTATATCCTGGGCTTTGAGTATGAGTTAATTTGTAGCCACATACCCCATTACTTCAAGGAATCATTACTTGTAATAATAACAGTCAGGAAACCTGTCATATATCAGTGTTTAATGGAAGAGCTGTGTTAAAAGTTTACATTTCTTTCAATAGCCCAAGAAAGTTAAAGATTAGTATAATGGTGTGTATGCTCAGAGCTGGGAAAGCTTTTTTCACAAATGAAAGAACTGTGAGGCTCCACCCCGCCCGCCCCCGCCCAGCTCCTGAGACCGGCCAGAGACACCGCGGCCGACTC
>PVKA01006140.1:63293-85618 GCA_004027165.1 Ctenomys sociabilis | reverse complement strand
TGAATCTTTGATATAATTCAGCTATAAAAAAACCTGTAAATATAATTTCATGTATGCACCTTGTACAGTACCAAAACGTTATGAAAACAGTTTGCAATGTATTAATTCATCGACTCTGTATGGTTAAGGTGTCTTGAAACTGTCTGATTGACATTTGTATTTTAATAAAATAAAAATAAATGGAAAAAAAAAAAGAATAAGCACAGACATTTGTATCTGTGTACCTATATAACCTCACACCACATGTACACTTGAGTGAGTAGGATAAATATTTAAAACTGATTTGGAATTCTATTCTGTCGCCCTCACATGGCTTCAGTCACCAAGCTGGCATCAAGAGAAAGAGAAGGAATTCAAAGCAGCAGGGCAGACACATCCACAAGACCCGTCATAAAATTCACTTCTGCCAGTCCCAGAACGCTCCCTTCACAGCTGAGTCTACCATCAGTCATTCACCTTCCCTAGATACTGAAGCCTTGTCTCCCACTGCCTGACACAAAGCCTGATGCCTCCAGCTTAAAGGAAGCTTGGTTTTGGTCCATGGTCAGTGTCTTCCCAGGCAAAAGGTGACGGCAGCAGCTGCTTAGCCTCTGGCGTCCATGAAGCAAAGCAGAGGGAGATTACCAGGGGGGAGGAGAGAAGGACCCGTGCTATCCAAGGTGTCACCTCTCTGGCCCAGTGTGTCACAGCTGTAAGTGCTTCCCACCACTTTCCTGGGCAGCTGCCCAGCAAGCAACTTGCCACAACAGAGGTTAGCTTCTCCAATGAGACTTGAGAGTTTTGAAGTCATCAAGGAATTTCCCAGCTTCCAGGTCTAAAAGTTCCTCTAAGTGGCCATTTCCAAAGCTCCACCTGACTTCTATCTCTGGTCTAATTCATTCACACATTTCTTGGGGGATTCAGACACCGAAAGCCTGCTTTCATTTTGTTGCGTGCTCTTTTCCCTAATAAACCATCACTGACAAAGAAAGAACTTGAAAGAAGAGTACTAGAAGCAGAACATGCTCCTGGATATCTGAATTCACTTGTTCAAACTCTTGAGTTCTTAATCCAATACTTCTATGGGTGAAAGTTATACGCCAACAGCAATATTCTTCCCGATCATTGTGTTTCCAACAAGAAGATCTGAGTTCTCTCCTTAAAATCTTATTACCTGTGATTATTACAATACTAACCTGAGACAATAATTCTGAATATTTCAAGAAGAGCAGAATTCAGAAATGTGAAAAATTCAAGCAATGTTGTGTGTTCATATAATTTTACTTTCTCAAGAAAAGTATTTTTCCTGGGGTGTAATATAGCTCAAGTGGCATAAGCCCTGTCTGGTGACCATAAGTTCCCAAGTTCAATGCCTGCTAATATATTATATATGTATATATATATATATATATATATATATATATATATATATATATGTTTCAGACTTTCTTGCCATATGAGGCTACTAACTTATAATAGCAACAGGTGAACGGATGTAAAACACATATACACAATCACTGAAGTTTCAGCTCTCTTCGCTTGTCATAGGAACAAAGAGGGTTTATGCTGGCATGGCATAAACAGTAAAAATGCTCCTGCTGCCTAAATCCTCATTTTAAGGGAATGTCTCAGCAAAACTGATGGAATACCAGGGAATTTACAGATGAGAAACAAAAACTTTCGCATGCAAAATAGCTGAGAGTTCAGCATTGTTTTCTTGCAGCATAACCTAATTTATCCTCAGTAGCCTAAGAAACAAAAGACAGAAGGAATGGAGTTTAGTGTTTTCTAAAGCTTTTATCTTGGATTGTCCTCACAGATATGTCATTTGCTTTCATTACTATAACAAAGAAATACAGTGTATTAAATTATAATTCCTCAGTATGGAAAGAGGAATACTGCCACATTGAAACACAAAGTAGAATGTAATTAGTGAGGCAAAAAGTGAGATAATGCAAGTGCATTAAAGCGAGCACAGTAATGGAAAGGCAAAAGAAAACAAAGGAAAACAAATAGGCAACAAAAAATAAAATGCAAGTCATAAAAACTATTATATCATTTATTACACTAAATGTGAACAGGCTGAATTTTCTGATTAGAGATGGGTAATTGTTAGAATTACTGAAAAAAATCCACATATGTTGTTTATAAAAAATAAACTAAAAATGAAATAATGTCATTGAAAAGTTTCAAATGCAAGATGCAAAAGTTCTTAAGCAACTGTAGCAATAGAATATATTCCAATGAATATGTACAGCTCTCTTGAACCTACTGAAAAGGTATTCAATAGCACAGAGACAATATACATAATTGAAATGGTTGTACGTACAGAAATGAATTATAAGCTAAAAATTTCAAGTACTGAACAAGATAGCAAATAACTGTATTTAGAAAGCAACATTTCTAAAGAGAATTTCTTTAAGTTATGAATTATAGAGCTCAAAAAATTTATTTGTAAAATCTGACAAGTCATACTTAAAAAGTACAGTAGCTATGATTGACTTGATAGGTCAACTACTGGTAACAAGTGGAAACATTTGCACAAATGGAATAATTACTTAGGTTCATAAAATAGGCCCTATATCCATAGAATAATGGTAAAGAATAGAAAATCTGATAAAAAATGAACAGCTTTTTAAAACCTGAGAATCTGTATCTTATGTTTTGAAAACCCATGAATTTAGAAGGAATTATTAAACTGTTGCCAAAATAATCAACTTTGAGAAGATAGAAAATTCAATTGTACATGAGAAAATCAAGGTAAAATTATAAATGAATTAAAAATAAATATTTTCAAAGAGGACCAGGAGGTTAGCTCAGTAGAACAGCACAAGGTCCTGAGTTTAAAAAAAAATTAAAGAGAGTGCCATTTGGGTTAAAAGCTATGTGATTTAGAGCAGCGGTCAAATCAAGGATGCTAAACAGTTTCTTTATTCAAATAGGACATTAAAAAGAGCTTATGCTTATTTATCAGGTATTCTTTAAGAACGTGGAAATATTAATGCTTGCTATAAGTCTAAAGTTAATTGCTATTGCTATTTCAATTTTATAGTTGGCAAAGTTATAGAATATTATAAAATCTATCCACCATCGCAGAAGTTGTCAGGTGGCAAAACCAGCATTCATAGTGATGACGTCTCGATTTGGAATTTGCGCTTAAGAATATTAGGTTTCAGTGACTAAATCTTGAAATAGAAAAAAAAATCTTGAATATCAGGGGAATAAGGTCAAGATGAGCTACAAAATAGGATCCCAGAAACTAGAAGGCTATAGACAATAGTAAGTTTAAAACAAAAACAAATTTAAAAAAAGCTTACTCCAACAAATCTGGAGGAGTGAGTTGTGGCAGGCGAAGTTAAATAGACAAACCAGGCTCAGCGCTTCCCCAGCTCATTCTGTGTTCAGGCACGGATGGTGACTGCGCACCGAACCATTACAGCTCATGTACGAATGGCTCAACGGACTTCAGTCCTAACTTTTGCAAATCAACAAATAAGTGCTCACCTATCAGTCACTACATGCTCATCTATGTCACATCCACAAAACGGAACACATGAGCTACAGAAATTTAATGTAGATTAAGAGCTGTTCCCACTGAACACCACTAAGTACTTCTCATAAGTTGTTAAGCTACTGAAATTTACAAAATATGATTTTTAGTAACTTCTATGTTTAAGACTGGAATATTAAAAAGGATTTGGATAAAAATTTTGCTGATCTTTTTGCTATTTTATTATTTTCATTCATGTTTCAGTCATTTTAGGATTAAAATTATTTTTATATGGAGAGAAAAAATTTTTTGCATTTCAAAACTACATTACACAGTTTGTCTCTTTCATGAGACAAATGAGCACAGTTATGACAAATTTTTAACATGATAAACTTATCACCCAGTCAGAAAATGGAAAGGAAGGAAAGGTTAAACTTGGATTAAACATCATTCAATCAGACACTAAGCATAATTTTGCTTCACGGTATGGTTAGTTCATTATCTGCTTATAACAAATGTGAAGTCAAATACTTAGTTCTTCACAGAATAACAACTAGGAGCTTCCCAATAATTGATACTGGCCCACCAAGCAGAGATTGGGAAGTAATTTAACTTTTCATGAATGCTCAAAACTTTTTCCACTTCTGTCCACTTCTGTCGTACTTCTCAGCTTATTTCTATGAGTACAGTTTTAGAATGTTTATAGCACATATCAAAATAAGATATGTTTTGGAGAAATAGAATTCATGTTAAAGAAATGTATTTTAACCAAAATATTGCCTTTAGGATGACACGTTTAAATCTGGTAGTTATTAAGAAACAGTTGTCTGATAGATGAGGCTTAACAAGAACAGACTTAGCTCTACTGTGGGAGCTGTATTTTTGATGACCCTATGGAGTGAAGAGGCATAGATTTGGCTTTTCTAATGTTGCGAGACACCTAATTCAGAATGGTCTGTACCATTACCTGAAAAACTATTCTTAAATTGTTTCATATCATTTAATTAATCTTTAATTTAAAATAGTTTGACTTACTCCTAGAAAATGTTGCAATAAAATACCCTCTAAGAGAATACAGAAAAAGATCTGAAGTAAAAGTCTGTTATTTGAATGTTAATTTGTCTTATCTAAATGTACGAAAGCTTTAAAACATACCAATGTTTGATCCACATTTGACTATCACAAAATTAATAAAATACAGTATCATTCATTCAAATAGGCCAATGGAAATAAAGGGGAAAATGATTTATTATTATAACAAGGAACCATAGTAATTTATGAACAAATGTATTTTATCATAAAAATCCATAAAGGAAGTTATTTTAAATAAATAAATTTAACCTATGGTAAGTGGAGAAGGAAAATCTATATAATGTATCTTTCATCAAAAGGAAAGTTAAGCCAGGCATGGTGGTGCATGCTTGTAATCCCAGCACTCGGGAGGCTGAGGCAGGAGGATTGTTGTGAATTCGAGACCAGCCTAAGCTACAAAGTGAGCTTACGGCCAGCCTGAACTACATAGTGAGACCCTGTCTCAAAAAGACAAAAAAAAAAAAAAAAAAAAGGAAAGTTAATTGGGCAGAGTTTGTCTTCAGATTCTGTGATTGACTTCCAGTGAGGCTGGTGACATGTTATTCTTAGTGAGGATTTACCTGCTCTAGGTATGTGCCACATCTGTTATCATTAAGCAACTAAATAACATTTATAAGTGAAGGCCAAGGAAATGGCACAGCAGTCTAAGCACCTGCCTAGACAAGTGCAAGGACCCGGGTTCAATCCCTGGTACCACATACCAGGCAGATTGGGAGCCAGCCTCCCAATCTCGGCGTGGTGGTGCACACATGTAATCTTAGTGCTGGGGAGGCTGAAAACAGGAGGATCACTCCTAGTGCGAGCAGAATCACGAGACCCTGTACCAAATACATTAAAGATATATGTGAAGAAAGCAGAATTTTAGTACATTTTATTTTATTTACTTATTTATTTTTCTGTATTTTAGAGAAGGGTCTATAGAGTGTTCAGTGTCTCACTCCTAGATTGGACTTGTAGTGATCCGTCTGTTTACAGCCTCTGAAGAGCTGAGATTACAGGAACAAGCACCATGCCCAGTCTCAGCCACCATCTTGGCATGCTCTGGGGGCAGGGCTGGCACAGCAGGCCCAGGGGTTGAACCCCCAAACTCCTGCCCCTGCTTGCACATTAGTCCACTGAGCTATTAAGCAGACCCATAATACATTTTAAACAACTACTAAATCAGATTTTTTAAAATAAATAATAAAATCTACTTTTGTTTTTACATACTACTTCTTTCAACTTTCCATCACGGGCTGATTGATGAAAGTGTATGGAAAATAAGTGCGTGGAGTGCTACTGTGGACAGAATTTCCTTTCCCAAAATGTCAGAAATCTTAAGTGCCATAAACTTAAGTGCAGAGATGGCAAAGAGGAATTAAGCTGACCTTAAACTAGGGAAATTATCTTTGATTATTCAGGTAGGGCGCTTACTGTGGAAGACACGGGCAGAAAGAGTATAGGAACCACAATTCTGAAAACCGAAACAGAAAATAACAATAGAGGTAGGGGGACAGGGGAGAAGTGGGTTCCCACGGATTTTCAAGATTTTGCTGTAGAATCTCTCCACACTGCACTGCTGATTTATTAGGAATTCCTTTTCAGTTCAAGGCAGTCTCCTGAGGCATGGACGGGGTAGCCAGAGACTTTGGATGCTGCCCCTCCGTAGATTTGGTTGGACGAGTAATGGCTACATCAACCTGAAGGTGAAAGAATACAGAGGAGTGTAAGAGGAGGCTTTGAAAAGTAGAAGAAACTAAACCAGAAATCTAAATGTCGAACTCATTATTAAAAAAAAAAAGAGTGTCTCTTTTTTAATTGAATTACTCCGGGGGCTAGGGTTTTAAAATTTGTTTTTAATCAGTGTTCTCTCCTAGGGTCATTTATAGCAACACATTATAAGCTGTGCAAGGCAAAAGCATTTTGTGAAAGATTGGTTTCTCTTATAATTTTCCCAGACTTAAATTATATTCTGCATTCTGACTTTTATCATGTTCGCTTCTGTGAAGTCTATTTTTGGAGTGGGGCTCACTCCTGCTTTGCCTTTACACCACTTATAACACAGGTTTAGAGACCTATACCTGTGGCAGTTAGCAACCTGCTTAGCGAATAGCAGAGAAAGAGAAGCAGGCACAACAAAATCAGGTAACTAAATTCGTCAGCTTTCACTTTACAAAATTGGAGTTCTCCTTGAGAGCAGTTGGCTGAACTTTAAGCCTGTTCATATTTACATATGCCCAGTATGCTCCCAATAGCTTTATGAATATACCTAAAACATTTAAGGTCACTTTTGTAAGCTACCTAAACCATTAAAATACTATGTGAGCAGATGGAAGACAGTGAATTATTTTAGGGAGGAATGCTTTGCAAACTCTCAATGCCTCCCACCCTAAAATAACAAATGTGAAAGAATGTTTCACTTGGTACTATGCTTATGTATGTGTGTAAATAATTCTAAATCCAAATGAAAGAAATGTGAACATTAGAGACATAGGATCTTAAAATGATCACATGAATGTCTCAGCAAATCTTTATTCTACTTTTGCAATAAATGTGCTGCTGTATGCTGATCAAAAACAAGCAAATTATGGTGAGTTACTCTATGAAATGCTTAGACTCTGATGATAATAATTAAGGGACAATTAAAGCAGGTGTAAGTAGCTGTGGTTGTTTCACATTAATGGCTCGTTTGTATCATTATGTGGTGCTTCTAGTCATGGTCTCATGCCTAGTACGCTTCAGCTCTGAATTTTAATGTGCTCTGTATTCAGGGAACTTCAAGTAGTTCATGAACAACCATGGTAAAGTGATTTACGAATCAAAATTTTAAGCTACAGGTTTCAATTTCTCTTTTCTAAATTTTAACTCCCAATATTAAAGTTAGCCATTTATCTCAACAAAATTCAGCATATATATATATATAATCAAAAATATTTTAGAAGATCTGGTAATCTTTCATTTCCTGATTGTGTCTCTAAGTAATCACTTACAAAATGAGTAAATACTTGGTGATTATTCTTCCCATTAGAAGAATCTTTCTCCTTTCAGCATACCATGATCCCTAAAATTAGAAGCTTCATAAATACATGTGGACAAGTTTGCCAGCAGTTCTTCTATCTTCTCTATATCCAATGGACAGTTTAGCTAGTAAAAGCACTCGTTCCATTGTGACAAAATACATGGTGACAAATATACTCAATTATTTCTCCCAGTCAAGCATCCTTTTAACAACTAAATAAATAACACAATATTTATCTTTGTCTGTAGCTTGAACATAATTGTAGAGCTCCTATAAGTTAGGCTGGAGTCTTTGTATGAGGTGTAGAATTAATTACATGATCATTATAAAGTCCTATTTCCCTAATGCTTCATAATGTACTTATTTAGATTTAGAATTAGTAACATACATACTCGCTAAGGTGAACACAAGGAAGCCCCGATTTCTCATCTCACCTCAGATGACAGAGGTGGTCACACTGAGAAAGGAGTAAGATACGCAGAGGACAAACAGAAAGTGATTTTTGTCAAGGCCTAGAGGAAAACGGTGTTTAACACTAACCAAATACATTAGGTGGCATACAGTTAAGAGAAAGATGAGGGAAAGAACGGGAATGAAAGGCCAATCTTCACAACAGGCAAAATAAATCAAGTGACAGAGCAAAGGATGATGTGTTTTTATGCTCAGGAACAAAGCTTGGTTTTGTTCACACTCAGACAGCCTCACGAATCCATCTGGAAATGGGACCACGCCACCTATGGTGGAGCCACTGATGGGCCAGGGCAGCCTGGTTTCTGAACATGGAATTCTACTTCCTGTCTGGAGCTGACGTATGCGACGTGCCCAGACTCCACGTTAGCAGTAGGGAGAGGAATTGGGCAGGCGGTTTCCTGTATCTTAGACTAACTGTCTTACACACTTTTCCTAACCTTCCTCTATTAAATATATCTTTAATCGCTGTCAAAAATCAAGCTAGGACAACAAAATGTGTATTTTGTTTACTTACAACTTATCTTCATGAGAAAATGCCAATAAATGGGATAGTATTGATTTTTTTCAAGAACAAATTGTACGGCCATCCAGATAGCTCAGAGGACCAAAGCACTTGCTAAGACAGAGTGCAGTGGCCAGTGTTCCATTCCCGGGATAGAGAATAAATGAATTTTGTGAAAATATTCTCAGGAATTTTCTAGGGCAGATTATGTAAAATTGCTATACTAAATCATACTAAATTTTAATAGAGAAAGGAACAAAAAGATTAATACAAAAAAGAAACAAGGGCTAGTGGTGTAGCTAACTGAACTAAGCGCTTGCTTAGGTAAGTATAGGGGCGAGGGTTCCATCCCTGGCCCCATATGCCATGCCAGCCCCATCCCCAGGGGCGCTGAGCCTGCGATGCAGTCCAGGTGTGGTGGTGCCTGCCTGTAATCCCAGCACTAGGGAGGCAGAAAACAGGAGGATCACTAGGAGTCTGAGCTGCATAGTGAGATCTTGCACAAGAAAAGAAACAAAAATAACACATACTAATTTGAGGGACACAGAGTATAATAACTTGTTATTCTAATATCATTTGGTTAAGAAAATCTGCATTTCATGCTGCCCAAACAGCTCAGCAGATTAAAGCACCTGCAAGCAGGTGCAAGGAACAGTGGTTCAATTCCCAAACCTGCCATGCCGGCCCCTCCCAGGGGACGCTGAGATGGCAATTGAGACTGGGCGTGGTGACACGCTTGTAGTCCCAGCTCTTGGGAGGTTGTAAACAGGGGATCATTAGAGTCCAGTCTAGTAGTGAGATCCTGAACACCCTGTTAACCCTTCCCTAAAATATAAAGAAAGAAAGAAAATCTGCTTAATTTTTTCATAAAATAAGAAGAAAGATACATAAAAATACTTCTTGGAAAAATTGTCTTAACAAACTGCGGGTTGATTTTAAAGATCTGTATCATTATTTATTATTTGGTTCTGTTTCACTCCTTCGTTGGGAGATTCATTTATTCATTTGATTGAAATCCTGCAAATATCTCCCCACTCTGCTGAAGACACTCAGCTGGAAGGCAGATACAGAGAAATGTTGGAAGCAGCCCACATCGTGTAGGAGAGCAGGGCTGCAGAAGGCTTCCTAAGCAGGATGGAGCCTGGGGAGAGCCAGCCAGACACACCACAGGAGTGAACTTGGCTGGAGGATGAACACGGATGAGCATATTCAGAAGTGAAAGAAGAGTGTTTCAACAAAAAGAAAACTTTGTCCAAAAGTATATGACTAGCAAAAAGTAGCCATCTAAGAGAGTTACACTGAGTAGCTGCTTACACAGCTGTGTGATCATGGAGGGGTGTGGCCACCTGGGTGCCTTCTTCATCAGACAAGTGCATTTTGAATGAATGACCCGCGTGACTCTTCTGGATGACACGCGCACAGCAGTGGCAGAGCAGAGCGCACTACTCAGGGGAGGGAGGGAGAACATTCAGGTGAATGACTTCAGAGGTGGGGCAGTACTGGAGGGAACAGTGTAGTGGGCTGAAATGGAAAAGAAAAGCCAAGGGAGGAAAGAGGGTTGATACTATATTGGCAAATGCTCTAGTACAGGTTTTAAATGTTTTAAAGCAAGAAGACCTCTGATCTAGCTTTTGTTTACTAACCAGCCACATATAAATTAGCGGTTAATAAGAAGCAATTGCTGTTGGTTCCATGGGTGATTTTTACCTAAGGTGGGTGGTTCGTGCTGGCTTGGGGTCTTACATGCAGGTTGTGGCTGGCAGCCAGGTGGATCTGGTGTGGAAGCCTCGTTTGGAAGAGACAGTTAGGTTCCTACACAGACCTGGCTGCCGGCTGGTACTGGCTGCTGGCGCTACCAAACAACAATGCCCGCACTTGATCTTCCCACCTGGCTCGACCTCCTCAACACATGGCTGCTGGATTCCCCTGAGAATCTCGGCAAGAGGGAAGGACCAAAGACAGAGCCTTCCATGACACTCACGTAGGAGCTGCAAACCACTTAAGTCTTTGGCTCTTATGTCACACGGTGTCGGTTCCATAAACTGGGATCAGTCACACTCAAATCACCAGATAATCTCAGATATTAGGGAAAAAAGTCCTTCCTTCAGATGGCCATGGACAGAGACATAGCGCTGGCATGGACGTCTGACTGATGGAAAATTTTGGAGACTGCCCACTGATCGGTCACTTTAGTACCATTTAATTCATCATGTAGTTAAAATACACACCAACATGATTACAATCGGACTGCTTTGTTTCATAAATATTATTTAGCTAATAAAAAAATAAAGGCACTCTGCCTTGTCCTTCACATCTGACAGCCTTCACAGCTTTTGCTAAAAACTGCAAGCGACGTCAGCACTAACCACAGCAGTGAGGGGTTTGTTTTATGTTGTAATCATTTTTATCTAAACTGAATTATGTGAAATAATTTATGAAAGCTAGGGAGGTAATTTAGCTCCTGACTCCACATATTTATTTTAATCTTTGGATAGCAAAAATCATGTTTCATATTTATGTTTTTAAGATTTATTAATTTATTTGTCACAAGGCCTCACGACACATCCCTGGCTCACAGGATTACGGGCCTGCACTACCATACGCCGCTTCAGGGGCCATCACGACGGAGGGCGTGCATGACCTTCAGCACCGCGTGCTCAACCTGGGTCCTTACGCTTACAGGCAGGTGCTTACACTGCTGACTGTCTCCGTGGTCTGCGATTTTTATATTTGAGGGGATGCAGGAGAGTTTTAAGAACAAAAAATATAACAAAGCAGAAAATACAGACAAAATGAAACTACCTATGTATGTGTTAAATTGAAGGGAGATAAATAAAAAGTAGAAAATCCTTCCATTCTTTTTCAGATGAACAAACAAGAGACTGAGGATTAATAGAAGAGAAGAACGAAAATCAGAATAGAAAACAAAGGAGTTGGAGAGAAGACTGTGTGATGCAGGAAGAACTTTTGTGAATAGGATGACAGAGATCTGGAAGAAACAGGGAGAAAGAGAAAGAAGGATTTAGGGTGTATGTGGTACATGCACTCGCCCCTTAGTATAAATGTAATGCCTATGCACCGGGACATGTACTAATAAATCAATAACATAGTTTACAATCACAACAAAATGATTGCACTCAGCATATTGCATTCTCCAAAACTGCTGCATTCACTTTCGTTCTTACTTATTCTGTACCAAGAATGGCTTTTGCATCTATAAATAAATAGATTTTTAGCAGAATTTATAACACTTGAATGTTCTCGGTTGAAAATGTGGCCTGAAAACAGTGCCCCTAGGACACCTGGGATCTCACTGGTGATGTAGATTTTATTAGGACTGATACTTTTTTTTTTTCTGTTACCAGGATCAGACTCAGGACTGTGTGCTTGCCAGGCAGGCGCTTATGCCACTGAGCTATCTTCCCAGCCCATGTAGATCTCATTGGAAACATAGGCTTCTTACACGCCTGCTGAATTCTTCTGAATTTCAGCAGTATCTCTTGAGTTACTCCCAAACACAGCAAAATTTGCAAAGTACTCCCTTATTTTCAGGAGGTTCATTTTGAAAAGGCATAAAGGTAAAAGTAGTGCTTTAAACAATGTGATATTTTTGTCTCCAAGGATGAAGTGGCTCGTTAAACCAGAGAGTATGAGAAATTGAGTGGGAAAAACAAACAACCTAACTACACTAAATGTTTACAGTAGGTTAGATATTTTAATTGACAGATCGCTAGTGCTGTCATGTCACATTGGGTATGTGTGGCCTTGAGACAGGCTTGCACTATGCAGTTCAGGCTAGTCTCAAACTCCTTTGTAGCACAGGCTGGCCCCAAACACACAGATATCTCCCTGCCTCAGCCTCCTGAATGCTGGGGTTGCACACAGGCACCACCCCAAATGGCTATATCATATTTGATATGATCACAAAAGTCCTGCTGTGCATTAGGGCAGATCTTGTTTCTGCACTGAGGTAAATAATTTGTCAGAGTTCACATGCCAAGTGCATGTTAGCTAAGTGTTGCTTCCTGCAATAATTTTGGGCTCTCTACTATGAACCTCAGTACACATAAAGAGCTGCAAGTTGCTGCCCTTAATGTACAATGATTAAATATATGTAGGAAAAGTAAAATTATAAAGTGATCAAGAGACAACATCTTCACTGTAGATTAGTTAAAAGAAAGAAAAAATTGCAAAAGATTATATTGGAAATTTATAAAATATTATAATGACCAAAAAATAAAACTAACTTTATTTATTACTGGCTGTATGTCTAGTGCGGACTAATGATTTTACCTTTACTGTCTGATTCTCATGATGACATCATTAATTGGAGTCTCATTTCCAACTCAAAGCCTAAGGACACAAAGTTCACAGGACCAGGACAGTGAATTCAAAATATAAAGCAGTGATAGTCTCCATATCACTGGGGATGAAAAGAAGTATTTGTATAGTGCTAGAGTGGAGATCCAGTATTGCAGCTTTATTCTAGAACATAATAATGTCCTCACATAATGACAACTGAAACTTATTCATCTTATTGATATTACATCAAAGTATTTGCTAAATAAATCTATTTTTGGTATATTACCAGGTCCTATCTACTCGTAGCCCCATTAAATTATAACTGATGCTTCTAAATATCTTTTTGTCCTCAAAATATGCTTCTGGTTGGTGCTGAGACAGGAGAAAAGAAATAATAATATTTGGAGCCCAAAATACAACCTTCAAAATTATATGTAACTTAGCCTCTAAGTATAAAATCATAACACCACAAGTTTAATAATAGAGAAAAAATAAAGATACCTACAGCTTCCGCAGGGGTAGATCAGCATTACTATAATGTTGCATTTTCCCCCTGTTATATCAAGGGGTATCACACAGGCCTCAGCAGAAAATCATTTTCTGGCTGTTTAATAATACCAAAGAACTAGTAATCCAATAAAAAAACAAATCAGCGGGGCTATTTAATGCCACATCCAGCTCCAAGAGTGTCCATTTCAATGTGTCTGCAACTGCATCCCTAAGTAATAAGAGCGTTTCATTGTATTATTTAGTGCCTTGCCGAGGCACACTGAATGTTTAGTGAAAGGAATTTAATTGGGAGTACAGCCAAAATCTGTCGAAAACTGCGAACTCGAAGATGCTGCATACACTTCTACACAGCTGATCTTTGTACCCTGTGCTCCTTTTATAGCAACAAAAAATGAAATTATTAATATACATTACTTAAGCAAGTAATTCAAAGGATATTCAAAAGTGAATTTAGGTGAGAATTATATATATATATATATATATACACATACATACATTATATATATGCATATTATATATAATATAGTGCTCATATATATTAATTATATAATATATATGCTCATTAAGTTTTCATACATCTTTTATTTATGGACATTAAGAATTCTAATGCTTATTGAAACAAAAATCTTTTTCACATAATATCTAGCTCAAGTTCTATACATTCATTTATCTATGCATTTGTTTTATAGTTTAAGCATGATTTACTTAAAACACCTCATGTGCATTTACCTTGAAAATAATTGAAATATAGCACTTGCTTCACAGCATTTCTGCAAATATTCAATCAGATAACCAATATGAAGCATTCAATATATGTGATCTCTCTCTCTCTCGCTCTCTCTCTCTCTAGAGAGCAGGGTTCTGAATTGAACAAACAGTGAATGCAGCATATAAGCCACTCCCATATTACTAGATACTGGTAAGAAAATTTTTAAAAAATTATCTATAAAAAGTAATCAAGGTGTGGGGTAAGGAAGGAGGGGGGAAAGTTTCTAAACAGTTGAAAAATTTGGAAATGGGAATTCTGCAGCTTGGAAAAGAAAGAGAGCTGCCCAGGGGACCAGAAAAAGAATAATAAAGACATTAAGGTATGTGGTGTACGCGTACAGGCGCTCCAGGATGAATGCAATTATCTCGAGCTGCGAGCATGCTCTTCAAATAAGAACATATGTATATATACATACACACATATATATGTGTATGTGTGTGTATCCATATAATATAAACAAGAATATAATATAACACCCATATAATATAAACAAGCCTTGATAGGTTCCCAAAGCAAGAGCAGTAATAGGGCCAAGATGTTGAAAGACAAAACCACTTCTTTTCACAGTGCACCTACCAGGTGTTTTAAAATTCTATTTGGGCACCTGTTTGTTAGTTTTTCCACCAACTCCTAGGCACGCCATTCTATTTTTAGAGAAGGTTAATTTTACAAAGTATGTATTTTTAATCATTCCATATGAAAATTGGGTTCAGTATTTTCCAAGCTATTTTACATTATATTCCTAAATACCAGCTGGTGTATTTGAACTAATTGCAATTCAAATTGTATCATTCAAAAGAGTGTTCTTCAGGCTTTTCTTTTGACATAGAAAATAGTTACTGATAAGTGAGTTACTGCATGTGCAGTGCCACTGTTTTATTTCTGTGGACTTCCACATAAAATACTATCAACTAAAGGATACACAACAGGCTGACCTGGCCACTTGTTCCCAATATATTATTAAACTGCCTTATATTTCCTTTGGGATAAAATTACTGTGTTATTTTCTTTAAATGTTTTTATACCAAAAGATGTCTGGATTTCACTTGAGCCACAGGAGAGATCCAAGGAAATAAAACTTGACAAAGCTGGGTTCAGCTCATGAGAGGGAAGGGAGTTATGGGCTTTGCTTTTCATTACAGAATTTTGGGAAATAGAGCGCCTGAAGTGAGGGGTGGAATGGCACAGGAGAGGTTGAATATGTTTAGTTTTCACTTTTGAAGGTATATTTTAGAAAATGTATTGTCAAAATCTCACAGTTATCTTCAGGATTTTTTAAAATTTACAGGTAATATTGTTGCTCAAGTAAGACTGTTGTTGAAAATCATTTTTTTTTTTACTTTGTGTTTTCCATGTGAGCAAAATAATTGAGCTTGTGGTTGGCATTATTTGTTAATAGATAATAAGAGACATCAGTGTGATATCTGCCTTCCACTGCCCAGTCTCATGTTCTGCCGTTGTGATGTCACACTTTGCCTGTCTACATTCGGTGCTGTTTATTGCTGAATGCCACAAGAAACTGCACATGTCAAACTGCGTGCAGCCAGCACATACAGTTCTGGGAGACAATGTTTTAAGCAGGAAATACAGACACACGTCTGCTAGGCAATCTGTCAACAACTAATAAAGTATTCATACTTTACCTGCAGCATAAGAAGTTGAAAGAAAAGCCCACGCTACTAGAATTTCTTTGCATGTAGTAACATTAATTATTAATCATCATAGTTTCCTCTATTATAAAAGGAAGGTCAACAAAGGAAAATAAAACATGACTTAAAATTAACAATAATATTTAAATTGGAGGCAATATATAACTTCTCTTTAAAAAACTAATAAATAATGAGACTTAAATATTTTTTAAAGTGCCCTTTTAGAAAAAACATTTTGCTGTGTGAGATTTCTTTATGATGTTTACTAAGAAACTATCTTTACTAAGAGGTAGATATTTTGACATGCTGTCAAAAATATGCACATTAGGAAAAAAATTCAAATAAATAATTTAATGATTAATTTATTGAGACATCATGAGATGGATCTGAGTTATTTTTGGCCTCTACAATTATATGAGGTGTTTGAAGTGGATACCAGGCATTTATTAGTGCAGTAAGCTACAGAAATGTTTATATTTTTGGGGTCCTATCTATCTATCTATCTATCTATCTATCTATCTATCTATCTATCTATCTATCCATATATCTATATATCTAAATCTACACATCTATACACCTATCTATATCTATATATAGATGACTATCTATATCTACATATATAGATAGATAGATAGATAGATAGATATAGATATATAGTAGGCATGCCTACATACCTACATAAAGCTGAAAGTTTAAAGAGAAGCCCAACATGTGAATTAAATCCTTAGAGCTCCATATCTTCTGGAAAATGATAATTTTAAGTGTTAGATACATATTTCTACAGATTTCTACCTATAACCAAGATGAAATAACAATAACCAGATTTAATCTACTTGCTGAAACAAAAGTCCAATAACACATATAAAAATATTCTTTAACACTGGAAATCAAGAAATCATGCATAACAGTCTCTAAGGGAATATAAGAATCATTAAGGGTTTTATGCTATTCATTAAAATGACAAGAAATTGTCAGAGTGTGTGATGTATTGGGACAATTTCAGAAAAAATTAAGTCAATTGTGGTAAGATATTATATGTATTTCATGTCCTATATTAGCAAATCTTAAAAATCAAGCTTGGAAAGACAGCAACTTTCAGTTTTCCAAACTGAGTTCCATATAAAAGCTAAAAAACATTTGTAGGTCTGAAAAAAGACAAAAAAAAAGAACATCCAAAAGAAAATGAACAACCAAAATCCTTAAGAGGGAAGGGAATACACCGACCCGGAACTAACACAGGTGCTATAGTTGGTAAACATTACAAAAATTACAATAATTGTACTCCACTTGCTTTCAAATGTTGAGATGAAACATAGAAAAACATTTTTAAATATCCATAGTCAACCAGCATAGGAAAATTACAAGAACAGAAGTAAATAAGTAGACAAATTGAAATTAACATACAAAAACAATCAAAATCATCATTATATCTTTGAGATCGTTAAATTATATACCTCTAGCCAAACTGATTATAAGAAAACAAATTGCACTACAGTGTCTACAGATGTTGGCATTCAAACATGGGGTGGGTACAGGATCCATGCCTGTAATCTCAGCATTCTGGGAAGGGGAGGCAGGAAGATCGCATGTTCAAACCCAGCCCAGGCAACTTTATTACTGAGCAAGATTCTGTTTCACAGTATTAAATAAATAAATAAATAATAAATGCCTACATTCATAAATACATACATAGACCCAACATACAAAAAGGATCTGGAATGTGGAGATATAGCTCAGTGGAAACACTGGGGGTTCAGTCTCTAGTATGGAAGAAGAAACAAACAAAGAAATATGAAAAAACCTTATGAAAAATATTATATTAACAATACATATTTGAACATTTTTGTACATGACAAATTTCTCCTCCAAAGAATGAAAATTCACTCAAAAAGAATGTGCCTGAATCTGTATCTATTCAAAACCTAAATTCATAAGTGAAAAATTTCCTCTGACAGAGAAATGTCCAGCTAGTTGGGTTGGCCAATATATTCTAAAAAACATTTAAGGAACAAATAGTATCGTTCTTACAGGAATGCTTACAAAGCATGGAGAAGAAAAGAAGAATCATTTGCTATGCTTTGTGAAGTTGAGATAACTGATACCAAAAGTGGACAGATGCATAAAAACTACAGCAGGTAGAAACAAAACGATATGTATACATTTTTCAACTTGATAAGATATCTAGTAAAACTATAGGAAACATTTTGTTCTTAAAAATGTTAGTGTAGGAGGAAAGCTTAACATTAGCTCTGCCCTCCTCTAGCGGGCTTCCAAGTGTGTGATGCATGACCCCTACTGCAGGCCCAGAACCCCACCACAAGGCTGCGAAGCTGCCTCCTGAGTGCCTGCAGGTACAGGACTGCTCCTTAGCAAGGAGGAGTTCATGATTTTGATTCAGAACCAAAACAAACAAATAGACAAACAACACATCAAGACGGTTAACATTAGAAAGCAAAAGACAAGAAAGGCTGGCGATTGTGTACAGGAATTTCCTCAATTGGATATTATTGGAAGTAAGGCCAAATTGTCCCATGGCTAAGGAAAACATGAAGAAACATCGTGAAAAATTTAAAAATAGATCATCAGTAAGATCCATGATCGATCCCTCTTCTGGACGTTGGTCCAAAGAGCTTTCCTAACCCCTCACAAATCTGTGGTAAACATCAACCCACCCTTTGATTTTTTAAATTTGACTCTTTATACAGGCCCTACAAATGACTTCCTGAAATGTTTTCCTTCTGAAGCTGGGTTATTTCATTTTGCATAATGTCCTCAAGAGCAATCGAATTATCTATACTTTATAGAAACCCATTCTCCTTAAATGTTGACTATTACTCACACATACACACAACTATATTTTTATACTGTATAGATATATTAGATTGCATTTTATTCATTCATGTGTAAGCAGATATGCAGGTTGTCTTCTCATTTTCACCACTATACATAGTGCGGCAGTAAACCTCCAGGGATGGCCAAATAGCTCACTGGACAAAAGCACCTACAAGCAGGTGCAGGGGCTGGGGGTTCGATCCCCGCACCTACAGTGCCAGCCCCATCCGCAAGGCATGCTGAGATGGCAATTGAGTCTGGTGTGGTGGTGAGCCTGTAATCCCAGTGCTTGGAAGCTATAAACACATGGATCACTACGAGTACGATCTAGTAGTGAGACCCTGAACACTCTGTAGATCCTTCCCTAAAACAATAAACCTGCAAATGCTAAGATCATTGAGCTCCCGATTTCAGCTCTTTGGACCAACGTCCAGAAGAGGGATCGATCATGGATCTGACTGATGACCAATTTTTTAATTTTTCACGATGTTTCTTCACGTTTTCCTTAGCCATGGGACAATTTGGCCTTACTTCCAATAATATCCAATTGAGGAAATTCCTGTACACAATCGCCAGCCTTTCTTGTCTTTTGCTTTCTAATGTTAATCGTCTTGATAACAACACACTGTGTTGTTTGTCTACTTGTTTGTTTTGGTTCTGAATCAAAATCATGAACTCTCTCTTGTCAGGAAGGGGTTGTGCCACGGAGCTGTGCCCTGGGACCCTCACCCTGTGGTTTTTATTTGCATTTCTCTGATGAAAACAAGTACTCACTGGGACAGCAGTGACTGCCTTTATGAGAGAAAGCTGTCCCACATAACAGCTGCCTCGCTGTTCTCCTGCATGCCAGCCACAAAGGCTTTCAAAGGTAAGTGTTGCTCAATTTACTTACAATTCTCTGTATGTTTTATTTTATTATTTTGTATATTACAGCATTATCATCATTAATGTAGTGCATATTTTGGGTTATGAAACAAATTGTCTGAATTTCTACCGTTCCTTTTGGAGAAATTTGCTTTGAACTACAAAGCAATGTGCTTTGGGTGATAAGCGTGTTTCAGGAAGAAAGGAACACCCACAAGCCAAGGACTTAAGTGTGTTATTCTATTAGTTTTAAGAAATGGTATCAGATACTCTAGGGTCTGAAGTGTTTCCCAGGTTCATATTTTCCCATTCAATGAATTGGTTAGGACAACTGGTGAATGTGAAAGATTACTGTTTACTTAGGGGAAAAATAAGAGGAGGAAAAGCAAAAGGGAAAGAAGCACAAAAGAAGTGCTCAAGAAAAAGGGGCACTTTGAAAGAAACATAGGAGACGGGTCCTGGAAAGGGGATGAAACACTGCGTGAAAAAGAGTGCAGTGGCCTTCAAGTCAATGGCTGTCATCTTTTTTTATTATTATTAATTTTATTGAGAAAGAAGTAGCAATAAGACAGTTTCAAAACAAGTTAGTAGGACAGCTACAATAATTGATACACTGCATATTGTTGTCTTTATAGTAGTTATTCAGAGTACAAGATGCAGACATGATATCTTGTCTAAACACTATTGGTTCAAAACTTTCTTCTAATTGAACTAAGAGAAGGTAGCTGTATATCTATGCTAACTATTTTGTATATGCAGATATATATATATATATCTTTCACTACACAACGGTCTTTCATTTATATCCCCCTTCTATGTTTACTTTTGTCAGAGATGGGTATTCCATTTCACCATCCAGAAGGATAGTATAAAAATGAGGTATAAAAAGTAAAGATTAATATACTGAGCTGTAAAAGGCTCAAGTCAACAACTTGTGACATTGCCAGTCCTATGGATAACCCACTGCTATTATGGACTGCTGGACTATTGGACTATATTGAATTTTGGTGAACTGACACACCTACAATATTTGAATGGCAATGATGTCATCTTTTCATGTCCTCTTTGCTAGCTGATCTAGGTGGTCCCACTTGATCTCGTCCTGAAAGACGGGTATCAGGTGCCAGGGTCAGCATGGTCCCTTGTCGGAAGGCGGAGAGCAGTACAGGGTTTGGCTTGCTCTGGGGCAAGCCAGAGGCTGTGCCTCTGTGGTTAGCAAGTTCCTTCAACAGACAGGCGGTCCACGGTGGCTCTGAAGAAGTCACTGTTCCCTGGCCTCCTACATCAGAGTAGAACTGACATTATTTGTTATTTTGTTTTCTGCAGCTTCAATGAGTTTATTAGTTCTAAGAAAGTTTTTACTGGCTCCCCTATGTTTAAATCTGTAAAACCTTTTAGTAATAAATAAGGACAATTCCACTTCTTCCTTTCTAATTTGGAAGTGTTTCATTTCTTTCTCTTACAAAATTACTCTAAGACTGCCTGGGCCGAGTTGCATAGAAGTAGTGAGAGGAAATTGATTTTAGAGGAAAATTAATCAGCTTTACACTGTTGAGAATGATGTTTGCTATGAGCCTGTCCTATATGGTCTTTGTTATGTTAAGTTGGATTTCATCTATTTCTATTTCGCTGAATTTTTTCAAAAGTTCTTTCTATGTATACTAAAATTATTTGATTTTAACTGTTTATTGTGTTAATGTCATTTATCAACTTTGTATTTTACATGTTAAGTTTTTTTTTTTTTGGTTTTTTTTTTTTTTTTTTTTTTTTTTTTTTTTTTTTTTTTTTTTTTTTTTTTTTTTTTTTTTTTTTTTTTTTTTTTTTTTTTTTTTTTTTTTTTTTTTGACAGAATGGGGAATTGAAGCCAGGCCTTTGTGCTTGTCTGGAAAGCACTCATTCCATGAGCAATCTCCCTGGCCCCTGTTAACTTATTTTTATACCCCAACTGGATGAAAGATTTACCATTAAATATACTGCTGCATGCAGTTTTCTGAATAATATATTTTGTAGAGGATTTTATTTTCATCTTATTCACTAGGGATATTGGTATATGGTTTTTCTTTAATACTTTAATTTTTGTAAGATACTTCTGCCCTCCTAAAATGAGTTTTTGGAAGATTCTGAGGAGGGTTATCATTAATTCTCCTTCAAATGTTTGGTAACATACAATTCTAAGGTTACCCGTTCTTGAGGGCCAGCCAAATAGTTCAGCAGATTAAAGCATCTGCAAGCAGGCCCAGGGCCAGTGCGTCCGATCCCCGGGCCTGCCATGCTGGCCCTGTCCCAGCACGCTGAGACAGCAATAGACACTGGGCATGGTGGCGTGCGCCTGTAACCCCAGCTGTGAGGCTGTAGGCAGGCAGACCACTATGATACCGATCTAGTAGTGAAACCCGGAACACTCTGTAGACCCTCCCCTAAAATAAAAAATAAATTTAAAACATGTTACCTGGTCTTGCCTTTTCCTAATTGGGATGTTTTACTTTACTTATTCAACAGGGTAGTTACATGTCATTCATGTTTTCTATTTCTTCATGATATGATTTTGCTAGGTAGTAGATTTCTGGGAACTTATCCACTTTCCACTGAGATTTTCCAACTTGTTAATGTATAAAGATTTGTGAAAGTCTCTAGTAATCCATTTTACTTTATTTTAGTTTTCTTCTTCTTTTTTTTGGTATTTTCTCTTTTATATTAACTTTGTGCTTAGTTGATTCATTTTGTGGGTGCTTGAGATTTAAATTATGCTGTTCATTTAAGACCTTTTTTTAAATATTGATGTTTATTGCAATGCACTTACCCCTTAGAATTTGTTTTGGCTTTATCTCATTTTTTTTTTTTTTTGCATTTTTCTTTTCTTTTTTTTT